>SCDY01000018.1:0-201909 GCA_004143825.1 Drosophila micromelanica | reverse complement strand
GTTCGATTCACGGTCAAGCCGTGGTGCATTTCATTTTTCGTTGTTAATTGCGAATTAATTTTTTTTTATTTTTAACTATCTTAATACTTATTTAGTGCCCAGAGTTTGTGTGTATGTGTTAAATGCTGGGTTCAGGGTATCTCCTAGTCGGGAGGTCCCGACTAGAGCAATCTTACTTGTTTTGTATTGAAATATTAAAAGCCAAAGGGCGTGCAAAGGGTCAACGAGGCGTGTTCCAAACAACAATGCAACCCATTTTATCGAATTCTGTGTAATGCTTTTAATTAATTTCTAGCAGAAGAGAAAAAGTCAGAAATAACGAATCGAGTCGAGTCGAGTCGAGGCAAAGGTTCAAAGTCAAGTTGCATGCAGCTGGGAATGCATCGAAAAAAATATTATGAATAAAATCCATTCATGCAAAAGTCGCCCGAAACCAAACCGCAAGTGTGGCACTTTGTATGTGTGTATATGTAGATTTATGTATTTATATGTGTATATATGATATACATATCTGTGTGCATACGAAAGTGTGTGTGTGTATGTGAATGCGGTGGCTGTGGTTCGTCAGGGTAACCACATGCCGTTTGCAGCAGAGCGGGCGAAATCAATTTTAAAGCGAATTTAATAAAAGCGCATGTATTCGCATTTTGTGGTAATTAAATACTGTGTAAATGTTGGCCAATCGAAGCTTCACTGTGAACGTGGCACACTTAAACACATGTCGTCTGGCTGCCTCTCCGTGCCCTTCGGCAGAGTGGAGGAGGAGCAGCTGGAGGTGGCACGAGGGGCACGTGGAGTAATTAAGCTGATGTGCAAGTCTTTGACGTGGTGCGAACATTGCCAGCAGCAGGCAATTAAATTGATGCCCGAACAGACAGCTTAACCCACAATTTTGGGCGCGTTCTGCTGCGACAGATTTATGAGAATCGCGCTAAGCAACTTTGAGGGGTCCTGAGGCAAATGTAGGCGACTTTTTGGGGAGGGGAGCCGTGGTGTTGAGTTGGCTCACCTGGCAAATGCTGCGACTGCTCGTAAAAGTGCGAGCCAAACACTTTGAAATAAACATTTCAATTTGTTGCCATCGCTGCTGTCGCAATTTGGTGTGAAAAACTTGTGGATATTTTTAGATGTCGCGGACTCGCTGACTTTATGGCCATGTGACGGGAACATCTTCGTGCCAATTGCATGGCAGGCAAAATGTGTCAAGTGAGCGGTGACTGATGTAGCGAGTAACAAGCAGACGCCCTACCAGCACCACCACCAGCACCACCACCAGTACCAACAACAACGGCCCAGAGAAACATAGCGAAGCTAAATAAGCTGCACTTGCATATAAAAATTCCTTCATTGTAGATGAACGCCTGAGTTAAAAGCAAAACAGAGAAGGCAGTCAGAAGGGTTTGGGGGGTGGGTTAGCACTTAAACAGACGTTGGCTTCATTGTGGCCATTGTCTGAGCCAGTTAGCTGCAGTGAACCCCTTCAGAACGACTGCCACTGTCAATGTCTCCATGACAGAGCCTGGCAATAATTTGTTTATGGACCTGTCTTTGGGGCTAAGGGGCTTGCAGCGCTCTCCCCATTAAATACATTACACGCGCAATGTTAATCTCCTTTTAATTAAAAGCAACGCACAGAGCTCTAAGCAGCTTTTACATGCCCCCTACTGAACTCAACTCAACTTAACTAAACTCGACCCCGCCCGAGTAAAACCAAGCCCAGTCGACTAATTGCCATTTGTTTTGGCTGCTTGCTTTGACTTGGCCTGATTTTTATTGTATGTGGCATTGCAGCCACATAAAAGACATGTTTGTGGCCAAAAATGTTACTGACAAGACATGTGCCTAAAGCGACAGAAGGTGAAATAAAGGCTGGCTGCGATGCCAATTACAATACAAATGTTTTCACTGACAATGACACGAAATGAATGACAATGAGCTTAAATAAGTATGTCCGCGGTGCGAGGAGGCGGAAAAAGTAAATATGCAGGCGCCACACAAAGATAATTAACATGAGTATGCCCAAGGGAGAAAATAACATCGGTTAAATATTGCAAATGTTTATTTTATAGTGTAAGAGATAAACCAAACAAATGCATATATATTGAGTACACAAATGCATTAAATTTATACCTTTCAGTGATATTATTTGAATTTCTCAAATATATCACAAAATTATAAATAAATTTTTGCTAAATATATAATCTTAAGCTAAATAATAATGATTGATGGCTAAATATTAGGAAAAATCAATCAAGGATGGAGTAAGTTCAGTCCGAACAAAAAACCATGGTTGTGTAAAATATGTCAATAACAATTAATTATAAAACTCATAAAGCAAAGCGAGGCGCCCACAAAAAATAATAAATAAATAAAACAAGGACAACAACAAAAATGTTATGAAAAATGCGTCTGACAAAATTGTGCTTCAGAATAATTTGTACAAACAAACACGAAAGTACGGAGGCGGGGAAACGGCCTGTCTATGCAAACAAAGGTAGAAATATATCAAATGTAATGGAGGTGCGGGAGCGTCAACAATTATAAAAACGATGTTTTATTAAAACTACCCGAACAAAAAAAAATAATAATAATATGAATGCCCACCCTATGCAGACCGGAAAAAAATGTTTGCTAGGGAAAGCAACAATAACATTGCTGCAAACACATGTTTACAGCAGCAACAGCAGCAACCGCACAACAGCAACAGCTGCTGGCAGCAGAACAAAATGCCCCCGACCCGAGATGCGTCTGTGCGCACATTTTAATCAATAAACAAACGTAAAAATATGACAAACAAATTAATAAAATGCAACAACACAAAATATTGAAACAAAGTTCGGGGTCGACTAAATGTGATAAATGAAGCTGCAGCGTGTAGGTCTGCCAATAACAATGGAACAACAGCGACAACAAGACACGGCGGAGGGGTGGGGGGAGCCTCTGACTAAATATAGATGATGCCAGCAGACCCATTCTTGCCGGTCGTGCATTGTCGAGTAATTGTGACAATTTGGTCCCACACAAATGGCATAATAAATGTTGAGCGTAGGAAATGATGTGTGAAGTGCAGCCGATCTGCCGCCCTTTAGTAACCTACCCCCGCCACCACCAACCCTTTGATGGTAGCCGGAAGTGATTTCTGGCTTTACTGCACGACTCGCAATGCAGCAGCCAATCTGCGGACTGCAGTCCAATAACGCGGATAATGCGAATTTCTGATGCTTCAGCAATGCGCAAAGCTACAACAATAACCACTTTACTAAGCCAAGCGGGACAACTGAACCATCAGATACTCTATCCAAATCTAGTCAAAAAGTTTAATTAGAATTCTTGAACAATAATTAGGAAATTAATGTATATAACATAAATTCGAAATATTCTAGATATACTTATAAAATATAACATTCATTGGCACGGTTATCAAATAAATGTCATTTAAATTTAGGTAGGCGCAATTAAGTGCCGATTAGAGCATATATTGCGGTACAACGCCGAAGGGGATAAAGACAACAACAATTTGTAGCTATGATGCCGGCGGGCAAATCGGGAAGATGCAGAGATTAAAGGATTTGGAACTGTGCATTTCCGGAACTGTGGCGCATAATTAAGCAGCCGCGGGATGCCATAAATAATGAAACGAGCAAATGCCAAAATCCATTGGCAGCATCAATTACGGAGCCTGTTGTTGGGTCCAAGCCAAAATAGTGTGATTGTTGGCCAATTAGCCAGCTATATAAACATAAGTACTCACGCACACACACACACACACACACTAACATTCATATTTATACACAATGCGATGCATTCCTATGTTTGAGCATTTGAATGGAACGCATACCGATTGAGCGACCTAAGGTCAACGAAAATGCTTATCAGAGTGGCCCATTGAGGCCCATAAATCAAGCGGGAAACGCTGGAACGTGATCGCTGTTGAAATGCCCTGTTTTGGGGGAGGGGCGTAGGCCGGTCATAAATTATTTATTTGGAACTTGGCTGCGTTTAACGGTATGCAATAAAATTAATATATATTTTTGCGCTACGTTGCTTTGTCAACAACTAATTGAAACATTATCTTCTATCTCTTTTCAGCTAATTGCAGGAGAGACCATTAGGAAACTTTGTACACTCAAGTGCACGCGTGACAGTGTGTGTGTGGGTGTGTGTAGGCAAGTGTGTCTGGCACATGCAGCAATTAGACGCAACACTAAAATCGCCTATAAATGTCAAGTATATAACATTTTCACGGAAAAGCAGCCGAAATAGCGGAAAATCTAACGAGCAGCAACGACACTTTCCAGGCAACACAAGACGCAGACACTTGGCAACATGCTGCCAAGCAACGCCAGCAGCAGCAACATTTCAAAATTATTGCTAAGCGGCGGTGGCAACAACAACATACCCGCGACCACTTCGTGCATGTTTAGTCGCGTTCGTATCTCTGTCGGCGGCGTATCTCTGTCCGTCGGTTCCGTGACGCGTTCGTTGTGACTCCGCAGAATGACGTATTAAGAGCAGATATAAACAGAGCGTAGGGACGAAGATACTTTTGCGGAATTGTGAATTGTGAGCGGTGTGAAATCAAAAAAGGAAAATACATAAACAACAAATCAAAATAAAATCGTGCTGAAAAATTTACAGATAAATATAATAAATATCAAATAAGACATAAAAACAAGGGAAATATAAATCATAAAAACTTAACTTTTATACAATAATTTTTAAAAAATACAATAAGAATAGCAAACATTTATAAATACAATAAATGAATGCAATGAATATTTGTTTTATCAACAATGCTTAATAAATGATAACCAAAAACTACATTTATAATAATTGCCAAGGCACAGTAATCCGTAATACCCCAGGCGCAACCCCAGGAACGCGCCAAATTAAGCCAAATCTGGCAGAAAACGTGCCAAATTAATTAACTAGCTCGTCAGCTACCCGCTGCACATCTCTGCAGCTTCATTAATTTCACACTTAATTAATGTCAGACGGCAAGTGCGGAGCAGGGCCGGTGACAAACGCTCGCAAAGTGTCCAAAAAGTGCGACACGCTGACAATGTGGCAGACGCTATCAACACTATCCACATCACTCACACTCGCGTCGGGCTGTAAGTGCGAGCTCGGGCGTCGCATCAGGTCAAAACAACGCCCCAACATTAGCGGCAACAACACGGAAATGCAAAGTCATAGTCAAAGCAGCGGCAGCAGCAATGCGGCCAACATGTTGCCATCAACATCAGCGACAACAACACAAACAGCATTGAGAACAACAACAACAACAACAACAGCGACCGCGACGATGACAATGACGACAAAGATGACAGAAACAGGAGTGCAAAAAACCGAGCGTAGGTGTCGCGGCTGCAAGCTCAGCAACAACTTGGCAACCAACATCCTCCATTGGCTGCTGCTCCTGTGCATCTTATGTGGTAAGTACGAGTATGTCGAAAGGCCGTAAATGTATTTTTGCAGAAATACGTTTAAGTGTTTCTGATTTAGTGGACCACAAAAAACCCCAGGCACTCCGCAGCCACACAGAAAAACAAGTAAAAACCAAAAAAGTGCAGCAGCATAAGTCCTGCAACAGATAGCAAAAAACTCGCAACACAAATCAAGATGAATTTCCGTGAATTTTTGTTCAGATCTTTGAGTGGCTTTACCAAAAAGAGAAAGCACACATACATAGATAACTATACATATACACACACTGACAGGACGAGACATGAGGGTCCGGCCCCAAATAAATGCAACGAACGCAGTCACAACTGACGGCCACAAACGGTTCTGTCCGTCTGTCTGTGGTTTTTGAGCTAAGTCTAAAGAGATGCAACAAATAAACCAAAAACAAAAACTGCTCGATTATGCAATACCCTTGATACAAAAGCAATGAAAAGTTTAGACATTCGGAAACAAATTTTAATCTTTTCTATATTGATGAAATTTATAATTTTTATTAAATTTTTATTGATTTGTCCAAATCTTAGTTGTTACTTTGTTTTTTATATTTAATGGGTATCAAGCAATCCATATTGTAGGTAGTTGTTACACCTCTTGCTATTGATTGAACCAGGGTATGAGTAAATGGATAAACATGTGAAAGGAAAAACATTTGAAAATAGTGCCAAGAAATAGAAGAAGATAAAACAGCAGGCACTCAAATGATGAAAAAGTCTGACTGAAAAAGACAGAGTATGTGTGTGAGAGAGATAAAGATTGAGAGAGAGAAAGAAAGCACATCTGAGACCGGAATAATATAAATTGACTCCTGTTTTTCATTTCTGGGTATGTGTTTTTCACCGTTTACTTTCCTGCTTTCAATAATTTTGCCTGATTTTGCAGCTGCAGCCAGTGGCTTTTTTGCTGCTGCTGCAGTTGCTGCCACTTAAAACTGAAATTAACTCCAGCACACGAAAGTGTGCAACGAAAAAATAAAAAAAAAACATGCCAAATCAGGCAAAATGTGTGTGGTTGTAAGAATTACTTGATTATTTCGTTTGGAAATTGATGCTGCAATCAATTATAGAACAACACAAAGGAGAGAAGCAAAATGAATCGAATTCGGTTAGCGAGCAGCAGCCACAGCGCCCACAGCGCCCACAGCGCCCAAGAGTAATGGCCAAGCCAGCAATTGAGGTTCTGTTGCCGCCAGCAACATGGCCACGTTTAAAGCCAACTCTTTGTTATTGATTTGACAAGCAAACTCGGGGCCAAGGCGTTGCGCTATGCTAAAATAAACTGAAATCAATTTAGTTAAGCTCAACCAGCCACTCCAGCAACAGCGCCCACCCAACTAATCAAGATAAATAAATATTTATAATTAATTTAAAATATAAACACGAAACACAGCGTGTCCGCAATTAATTTCCGCAAGCAGCATCAATCCGAAACTTCAAGCACAGCCAACTCAGCAGCTCTGTGCTTTTTCATATTACGCATACGCAATGTGGATTTAATCGACAAAGCTGTCGACAACCACTTTCGTTTTGATAAGGTTCTCATCACAAACTTGCAGCAGGCATATGAATAAATGAATGAATGCATGAATAAGCAATCAACTGTAATGACCAACACCACAGCAAGTGGCTAACGAGTGAGTGGGAGGCAGAGAATCCATCGAAAGTGAAAATGCGGACGAAACCAAGAAACTGCCACATTGCGAAATTAAGAAAATATATGCACAACCAACAAGGTTAAGGCGCAGCGGCCGTTAAAGGAACGCAAAAAGGGTCAAGCAGCACGTTAGGCGACTGCCAGCTGTGGGCCAGACAAATGCGTAGCTAATGAGTCCCAGCCCCAGCAGCCGGTGTGGGCATCCTCATCAGGCGCGTAAGGAGCATGAGGAGGATCGGTAGCATGCCATCGGCGAGAAATGTGCGTGAGTCTGTCTGCCAGCGCGTGCTTAATGAACTGCAATCAATGGCGCCAGTCGATAAGCAACGAAAGGCGACTGATTGTGCGTGCAACATGAGGCTGACCGCAAATGCGTACAGATACACACACACACACACATACCCACACTCACATGTATGTATGCACACACAAACCCCACAAATGATTTATACAGCGCGCTTTTGGTTCGGTGTGGCGCATTAATTACGCACATTTTGTTGAAATTTATTTAAGCGAACAGCTCGATACATTTAACAATTCCCCACACTCACACATTACCAACCAACCACCCACCCACCCACTTAAATCCATATAAGCGAGTTGGTCTGAGCGTGAAAATACTTTCAACATTTAATTACCAAAAGTATTCGTGTACGATTTGGCGTTTAGCAGCAGTCAATTGACCGGAATGACATCAATGAGTCCTTAACAAATTTAGCCGCTTTTAGTTGATTTTTAACCAACGCAACTCGGTTAGTTGCCCACTGTGCAACATTCAGAAAGGACTTACAATATATTTTTAAGGAGAGTATAGAATTAATTTGTCTGGCAATTTAAATGCAACTTCAAATCGAACTCATTAGATTTCAGCGAATTTATAATATTTAAGAAGGTTTTTTTTGGTTATATTCAATAAAACAAAATATGTTTAAATTCCAATTCAATAAAGTTGTAGTTTATTATAGGAACACTCGACCGTACAATTGAATTAATATGAACAAGTCATACTAGCTTCCCTTAGCTACAGCATTAACAACGACTATTATTGTCATAATACACACACATACACTCACACATACCGAAACATTCATGCATGCACATACATATATCCATGCACATGCTTCTGATGCAGCTGTTACTGCTCATATCCTTTCAGAAGCTCTTTGATGACTGTTTGACAAATGAAAAAATTCCAACATTTCACTTGACTTCAATAAAAAGCTCGCTACAGCGAAAGGAAAAAATAAATTATGTATAAAATTTTCGAAAACGGACAAAAAGAAATATGATGTCAATTTTATTTGAAATCAGCTTTTGTGCACGTGTAAATAAAACTTTTCTCTGTACTCATCTCCAGGTCGTGCAAATATTGATAATCAATAAAGAAAAAAATGTTATAAAAGTAATAACATTAAAATAAATATTCAATATAGATGACTGCCATTTGTAAATATTTCAAAGAGTATTTATTAAAAAGCAACTTTGAGCGCTGCATTCAGAATACTACAAATTTATCACAGTTTTCCATGTTGTAATGGACAGCTTATAGCCGACACTATCGCGACACACTCACACGCACACATTCAAAAGTTATAAGCTGTGCCAAATTGAATCCAACAATGCAGAACCAATTTGAGTATATTAAAACAACGTAAGCCATTGAGCACATAAACCCAACCACATTCGGACACTGAGAGACACTTAGCCAAATGATATTATTAACAAATGTTGACCAAAAATGTTAGTTGAATAGTCCAAGTTCACAAAACGCATAAAAACTTTTTAACATTTCAATTCATAATTCAACACTTAATTAAGTGTCGCTAGCATAGCTCCAATTCCAATGCCTCTCTCCATCTCTCTTCCTAACTCTCTATCTCGCTCTGTCTGTCCCTCTCTGTTCGCACTGGTCAGCTGAAATGTGTCAGCAACTTTTCAAAACTGTAACAATGGCAATTTGTCCAAAAGTGCCATACTTCGGTCCTTTTCGTCGTTCGTCCTGACCAAAATGCGATTTGTAATGAGAATTCAACTCAAATTTGGCTGTTCGCAAATTATGCAAACATTTTGCTGGTACTGTTCAGTCACAGATGATATGCAAATATATATATTATTTGCGATGCTCATGCATTATGCTAAATAATTGTGCACATTCTTTGCACTGCGGTGGCCAGGGCGGAGGAGTTCCAGAGTTGGTGGCCAGTTTTGCAATTTGTTTTAGACAATAATATGGCGTTAATTACCAGAGAGTGCCGTCAAAATTAATTACAGCCACTGGGCAAACTGAGTGTATGTGTGTGTGTGTGTATGGGTGTGTGCGGGCCAGCAATTTTATTTTGCGCAAGTTGTTTATTGTTGAGCACGCGTAATTACATAAAGAATTCATGTGTAAAAATTTGTTATTGTTAGTCCAAAATTGTTGAATTTTAAAGCGAACGTTTTACTGGAAAATAAAAAAAGACAATGAGAAAATTGAAAACTCGCAAGGGCATTATAAGAAAAAATATTAAAACTAACATAAAATATTTAAGTCGTAAACTTGGCTCAGCTCTATTCGTGCAAGCAAATTTTTACAAATTATTTCACAGCGTGCCCCAGAAAACCGCTTCAAGGAGCAAATGCTGATAGCAGACAGGAGACAGACCTTGGGGCAGACAATAAGTTAAATTAGTTTGCTAGCTGCACAGCATCTATGCCACCATTCACCTCTCTCTCTCTCTCTCTTTCTCTCTCTTTCTCACTATGTCTCTCTAACATCGTCTCCATTTTGCTCGCTCAATGCTGTGGCCGCAGAACAACAAAAATATTACTCATAAATTATCACAAGTGAGTTCATCACACGGCTTGCACTTGCTACATTTAGTGGCAGCGTGTATGGCTGCAAAAGTTCGTCTGGCTGTAGCCGGCTCAGCAGCTGCTTCAGCGTGCCCAGCAACTGCCCTTCCGCTCCAGGCCCCGCGCATATTTGTAACTAAATCTGTAAGCTCAGCAGCAAAAGTTTATGCGATTGCATATGTGTGTGTGTGTGTGTGTGTGTTTGCGTGTGTGTGCTTGAGTGTGTATATGTGAATTGCCTGTTGAGTGGTTGGCATGTGGGTAGTGCATATTGTCATAATATTGAATGCATGATATATTGAACTGTGCAGTCAATAAACGTTTTATGATCACAACGGCACATATTTCAGTTTGTCTATGCGAGAGTTGCATAAAACCTGCTGCGTAAATCGAAAGCTATTACAATGACTAAATCAAGCCAAATAGTTATCTGCTACATATGTACATACATACCCACACATAGTACATACATTTATATCCGAGTTGCCATAAAAAGCTATCAAGGGCTCTTAAATAGACAGCAACTATGCGTTGTTACATTTACTGCTTTCCATTCAAGAGTGGGAGAAAATTCATCATCACGCTGCGTATCCTCGGCTTGCTATATGCTCCATTGGCATCTGCTAAAGCCACTTGATGCACAGTTAGAAAACTGCATGACCATAAACGCTAAGCCCGAACTAATTTCGAAAGCCGACTAGGCCTACGGAGCAGGAAGAAGTGGCGAAACGACGACTGTCAAGCGTTACAAAAAGCAAAACACTGTCAGCTATGAGAATATTGTCCACGAAGATGACGCAGGATGCGGCACAACAAGCAGCAGCAGCAGCAGCAACAGACTCAACCAAACGGATATTGCGCTTAGCCTAGCCCTTCACCCAGAGTGATGCGAGGGTAGGCGGGAGCGGGAGCGGGGGCGGGGTTGCCAAAGCTGTGACGATATTGAAGTAGTGACTGAGGCTGGGCAATACTCGGATAATATTGCGTAGCTATCAAGATTTCAGTTGGAAACAAAAGCGAACACGGAAAAATAACAAGACTTGTCGAATTATCAAAGCCGACGCTCCAATGCCCTTAACCCAATGCTCTTGGACATTGGAAAAAATAGAAAATATTTGAAATATAGTCATGACTATGACCAACAGCAAAGCTAATTAAGTACGCGATAGTGGCGAAGCACCAGAAGTCAGATATGCGGCACATCGTAAAAAGTTACAAAAAGGAAGCTGAATCGTAAGGTGCAGAGTACCCAACAAAAATTTTAAGTTAAATATCTTTTGTCACTAACTTTTGTATCAAAAAGTTTTCACCACTAGATTTTTGTGTAGAAATGTTTTTATGTTTGTTTATGTTTATGTTTGTTTTATTAAAAATCCCATCTTTTATTATATTTTTAATATTTTATTTATTATAAAGATGATACGCGAAGACAACCCAAATGGCCAGGTTTCATTTGTATACAATTTTAAAAATAGATTTTTTTCTGCCTATCAGCAATACATATAAAACCCTAAATCTTTATTTGTTTTACCACTTATTCGAACAATTTGTTAAACCCCAAGGAAGAGTAAAAGACGGGAAAACGCAAAGTAGAAGTGATGGGTGACAAAAGACAAAGGGGTGAAACAATCGCAAGATAAATGCAGAGCGAAAGAGCTGAAAAAGAAATAATAAAAAAAAAAATCATGAAAAAACAGGCAAAGAGGTTTACAACTTCTTGTAAGGCGGCTTAAACGATTTGCGAGTTTATGAAAAGCCAAACACACTTTACACAGAATCGGATCTTATATGCGTGTGTGTGTGTGTGTGTGTGTGTGTTTTAAAAAAATTGTAATACAAGTGGAAAATTGCTTTTTGATGTAGGCAGTGAAGTTTGCCATGTATGCCTGTCGACGTCATCATCGATTGATGTGGTTGTTGTCGTTGCTGCTGGCGCTGCTGCTGTTAGCTGCCAAGAATGTAGCACTTTAAGCCGTTTGCTTGGCTTTAAGTGCAAGGCCCACAAGGCAACTGCATGTTGTAACAGCAGCCATGCTGCACCGCCCGCATTCGTGAATCGCAGCATATTTTAATCCCTGCATTTTATGTGCCCCAATGGCCAGGAAAAGCGGAACGATGACTATGTTGTGGTTGATATGGTTGATGCCGCTGGTCCTCCAACGGACATACGGCGTATCAATATTGTTTTACGGGCCCTGCCGTATATGCAAATGTAACCACGTAGCACACGAGGCAGCCACTCGAGTGAAGGGGAAAAGGAAAATAGTATTCAATGCATGCCTGGCAACTGCTGGCAATTTGTGGGGTTCACCTGTGATATGACTGGGGGGGGGGATGATGATGGGTGCCTTCCCAGCTATCTGCTGGTTTTTATGGCATACTCATGCACGCTGCATCAATTTGAATAAATCTCATATAGTTGTCTGCCTTCTGCACTTCCAGATGCCACCCAGGCGACGCTGCGCGATGTCAACCTGCTCATCGAGCCACCGGCAGTGCGACGTGGCCAGTCGGTGGTGCTGCGCTGTGAGTATCAGCTGGATGGGGCTCCGCTCTATTCGATTAAGTTCTATCGCGGTCAGTTGGAGTTTTATCGCTTCACGCCGGGCGAGTATCCACACACGAAGGTCTTTCAATATCCCGGCATCAAAGTGGACGTAAGCCTCGCAACTCACCCTGTCCTTCACAATTAAACACTTACATCCTTGCAGGAAAGCAGCTCGAACGCAACCCTGGTGCTCATACGCAACGTCAGCTTTGGCCTCTCCGGCAATTTCAGCTGCGAGGTGACCGCCGATGCGCCGCTCTATTCAACAGCCACCGCCTATGCGCAAATGCAAGTTGTGGGTGAGTATTGGCTAACGGCTTAAGCCCAAAAGTCAACCTGACCGCCTGCCTGGTCACGCCTGTTTCAATAGTGCGACCAGCCACAAGCAGGCTCGGCAACAATGGAAGTCTCATCAAGATTAAGCGCCATTGATGGCACCTTGCACGCAAGTTGTCCCCTTCCCTTTCCCCAGTAACCAGTTACCTAGAAAAAATATATACACAATGTATACAATGAAAAATTTACTTATATGCACCTTAAATAAGTAACTACCCCTATCATAATCAGCAAATTTTAAGGTTACAAAAAGTTCTTAAAGAGTTTTGGTTCTTTCTTTCTAATACATCAGACGATTCTTTTCTAATAATATATTACAGAGTTCCCGGAGAAACGACCCCAGCTCTTTACGGAGCAGACCCGCTATGAGCCCGGCGATGTGCTGCGGGCCAATTGCAGCACTCCCCCGTCAAGGCCACGCGCCGAGTTGCGCTTCACAGTGAACCACATCCCGGTAAGCGTAACTGAATCCTCCTGGCTGCTCCTTTACTTTAACTGGCGCCACTTAGCCGCAGAACTGTCTTACTGTCCAATTTCTGTGCTTGCATAGGCTGTGCGGCCGTGAGTTATTTGAATTATTTGCATTATATAGCAGAGTTTGTGGCAGCGCCTAATTAAACAGCTGTATCTAAGGAATTGGGATCGTAAATCCTCTTGCTGAGCCTTAAACTCATTTGGAGCATATGTGATGGCCTCTGTGGCGGGCTTCGTTTAATCTGCAGCGATGTGCGGCATGAAATTTGTCGCTTATTTATGAATATGATGTAACTTGAATGAAACCCGTACTTAATTAAAATTTTTGCCTCAAAGCCAAATAACTTGAAACCAGAAACCTGCACACCCACACACACACACGCACACAGAGAGAATTAAGTCAATAAACGCAGAAAAGGGTTGCGTGCTTTGATTTGATTGTGCGATTTTCCCTTGTCATTTATCATTACGCAGGGCGGCAAATGAAAATGGAAAATGCCAAATAGAAAATATAAAATATAAAATACGAAACAGAAATGGAAATGGAAGCAAACAAGTCACTCGGGTCGGTCATATGCATACCTACCGCCTAAAGAGAGGAGAGGACATCATTAGTCATTTGGCGGCATTTTCATGTTTGCTTCAATTTTGCGACTGGGCGCTAATCAGTTGCATAAATCAAAAATGAAATGCGAGCATTGCCCGACCCAGACCCTGAGCGGGGCTATCGTTTTTAAAAAAGCAAATGCCTTTCATTTTTGTATCCCATTTTGACCGCAGGGGCTGGCTAACCTTTTTCTTTGTCGCATTGCTGTTATTAATCATAGCCACGACATAAAATAAATTACGTTAAACTTGTGCACAGAAATTGCTAAGACAGAGCCGGACAGAGACGGACAGCGCGAACGTTTCGGCTGGCTCCAAATGAATTTACGAGACAACACTTTTCAGCTGACACGCCCACACGAAGCGCAGAGAGCATTCGATTGTCGACTGTCCTCCTCCCGGCAAAAGAAAACTTATTAAACGCTTCATAAATTTTTATATTATGTCTACCTACATCATCAGACATAACGTGCAGTGGCAATGGCATCCTTCCCGATCTGCTGTCTGTCTCTCTCTCTCTCTCTCTCCCTACATTTGTGAGTCTTATCCTGCCGTTTTGTATCTGTCGCTTGCTGTTGTCTACTTTTCGGGGCACACACACACACATACACACACATACAAATACGCACGGTCCCATGCAGGCCGTTGAACATTTTATCTAGATGCCGCTTGCTTCCTTCTACTTTCAGTCAACCAACTAATGACAAAAACCGAGACAAAAGTGCGCTGCTTGTGCGTGTGTGTGTGTGTGTGAGTGTGTGTGTGTGTGTTAGTGTTAGTGTGTGCTGGGAGGGGGTTAACTGTCGGTCTGTCTGCCACGACGTACCATATAAAATTTTATGTCAGTGGTGTTTATGTTGGCGCAGACAGGCAACAACAACACAAACAACACGTAGTTCCATCTAAACTGCTGGCATTGGCCATGCAATTTAGTTTCATATGCTGGCAAAGTAGATGCTTTTCTGATATTGAATTATGATCCGGCTGCTGGCTCTTTAAATGGCATTGGCAAGCAAGCCTAATCCATCCACAAATACATAAATAATGCCAGCTTTAAGCCAACAACAACAAGTAAATATTCAGATATAGAAAAAGCCAAATTCTGGCCTAAAAACAGCATCACAAAATATCACAAACACAATTGATGGATAGGTTTCTCAAATTCTCTTTAAAGCTTCAATACATTCTTCGCATATATATTTTTGATACTGCAAACTAAAAACTTTTCTTAAAATACAATATACAATTTAATAGGTAATGCAGTAATTTCAATGTCACATAAATTTATTTAATTTATAATACAATTTAGCGGGATTCTCTACAAATGATGCCACAAACTTGTATTATTTATTAAAGTGTACTATCTGCACATATTTATATCTTGTATGCATATATAAAGAAAGATACACCACATGTCGGATTATAGATTGTAAGAGGTAAGAGGCTGTGAAAGCCAGCGTAACGACAAGCATAATTCGTTAAAAAGTTTTTGTCATATTAATGGAAGAGTAGCTGAAAATAAAATCTTATTTTTTTCTGAATCATGGGAATTAGTTGGGATTAGAGCTGTCGAGACTTTCAGAGAGTTGGCGGCCAGACAAGTGGCCACCGTCAATGGGATTTGGGCACCGATCGATTTTTTGATAAATTATTTGCTTCAGATTGTTTTTTCGTGCGGTGGGTGGGGGCTCCTGCTGGAATTATAGTAAACGCCATAAGCATATAATTAAAGCCGAGCAACAACTTTAAGTGGCTGTGATTAATGAATAGTCAGCCTATGTTGATAAATAGCGAAATTCTATCCAAAATCGATAACAAGCTATGTTAAAGATGTGTCCACTGTGAGTGACGTTTTCTACAAGGAACTTAACAATTATACATTGTGCATAATTGAAGAGTAAATAGCCTCAAACAGTTGCTCATATTTTATGCAAACGCACTGAAAGCAATTTCAAAATGTTGATGCCGGCAAATACTTATTCGTGAAGAACTTGCTTCCGGCCGTGTTTCGTTAGTTTTGCCATTTTTCCCACAATTAGCATAATCCTTTCTGGCGCAAATTAACATGTTTTGTGGACAAGCCAATATTAATAGACGGCCATCAAAATGAATTTAGCCACGCAAACAGAAACGACTGGCAAAATCAACACAAACTTTGCTGCCCATTTGGGCAAAATGTGAAAGTTGCTTGAAAACAATTCGCCTGCAAAATGTTTACGCAAGCAAATGACAAACATTCATTTAATTGCCGAACCGAAATGTATTTGAGGTTCGGGTTGGTGGTAGGTGTCTCTCTGGGGCCCTATGCGGGGTGGGGGCGGGTTCCAATGCCATAAAGGTAAATCACAAGAAATATGAGGGTATTTACACTTTTGGGTCGCTGCCTCAGCCACATGCTTAATTAAAGCGCTTGGCGTCTTAAGAGTTTCTCGTAAATTACGCGGCATTAAATATCCCAATGCGTGCGAGCGAGATGGAGGCCAAGTTCGAGCGAAGAAAGAGAGAGAGAGATAGACAGAAAGAGTGCCCGTAAAGCGAGTTAACTAAAAATGGCTTTTTATGTCGCTGTGCCTTTGCCAGCATAAAAATAAAAATAAAATTCAAATATAAAGTTAAGCCAAAAACGAACAAGCAAAAAATAAAATGTCTGTTTTTGTGTGTGTGTGTGTGTGAGGCGTTACAACAACGTAAAAAGGGTTAAAGGCTCGAAGCTGCAAACAACAACAACAACAACCAAAACAACACGCACAACAATAAGGCGATTTTGCTTCTTAATGTTGTGGGTGTGTGCGAGCTGCTTGAGAATTGGCTACGCCCATCGCTACAACGTTACTCAGATATCCATTTTCAAGAAGATACTAGATAAACGCCTTGCTGTTTTGGGTGAGCTGTTTGCCACCAAATTGTAAGAGTTGTATTTCTTAGTTTGGCATGTACAGGGTATGTAAAAGTCGACTCGCGAATTGCGGCTGGTGTTGGCGCCACTGACCCAAATTCAAGGCGGGCACGCTGCCTTCAACCTGCAATTTCTTACACCTTTTTAGGGCACTAAACAGCGCAAAATACATGCATAAGTAAATGGCGCTTAAATGAGTTTGTAAGTGGAAATGAAATGCGTATTTATTGTATTTAAATTGCCAGCGATTCGAGGGAAGAGGCGCGAGGTTGTCATTTGAAGCAACGGCAACGGCAAGCAGCAGCAGCAGCAGCAACAGCAACAGGACATGCAGCAAACGGAAATGACAGCGCAACCATTTGCAAAATGGCGCCTGCTCTTCCTGCGTCAACAACAATGGCCATTTGCGACTAAAAGCCATGCACGATCCAGTTAACGGGTTTTCTCTTCGCACCATGCGTAAAGATGCGCCAAACGGAAATGATGTGCCCCAGTCAAGCAATGGGAATCTCTGGGCAAATGAAGCGGAAAGCTGAGTAAAAGCCCGAAATGAATATGCACATGCACACGCTTGAGCACGAAAGGGTTAAGCGAAGGCAACAAAAAACCAAGCGAACAAAGCACAAAATGTTAGGCGTATTTTGTTGGGAGCTGCTGCTTCAGTTTCTGTTACTGTTGTGTTGTTGCCATGACGGAAATGAAATTTTTAAATGTGCACAATGCAAACGTTATGACACACACGCAGCCAGGCGGCCGGGCGGACAGACAGCACGGGCAGCAAGACGAATAGCCAGATGGAAAATGCCTCTGTTGCTGTTGATCTTGTTGTTGTTGCTGTTTCTGTTGTTGTTACAGTAGCTCAGTAACTCAAAGGCAAAGTGTAAACAGTTTGCATTGCAACAGCGTTACAACCAACGAGCTGCAGCAACAACAACAACAACAACATCATAGCAAACAACCTTGAACAGTAGACACTCAAACACACTGTCGGACATTTGCAGAGGCGAAAAAGGCAACAGGGCGTATGAGTGCTGCTCTTGCTGTGCTTGTGTTGATGCTGTAACATTGAAAACTGTTTTTAAAAGCCAACAAGCAGAGAGGCAAAAGTAACAACAAAAACAAAAATATGACATGCCATGTCCGTTTATTCTCAGTATCCGCTTCCTTGCGTCGCAAGTTATCCCGTTGCCCCATTGCCCGTTGCCCATTGCCCGTTACCCGTTGCCCGTTGCCAGCAGCTTTTGTTGCCATTGCGACAGCACATGCAACACCCTCAGCAGTGGGCTGCCGTTGTGCCGCAAGTGCGACATGCTTGTAATAACCCCCGCAGACGACAAATTGCCATTCATATTTGTACGATATAGTCACATGGGGTTGCCCACATATCGGCGAGTAACTTTTTTTGCGGCAGTCGGCAAATATATTTTTAGTTTGCCAAGCGGAAGCGGAAAGCAAAATCAGAGTCAGCTGCGCGCACGCATACACACACACACACACACATACACACTAAATATGCTGGAGGGTTATGAATAATTTAAAGTACACTTTTAGACATACGTATTTATATTTTATGCATATGCTAGTTAGTTATTTAGTTGGTTGGTTTTTCATGAAAACAAACGCATCGCTGTTAAGTGCTGTTGATGGATTTGTAATTAACTAACTAATCTTGCATAACACTCTCCGCCAGGTGACCACAGAGGAAACACAGTACATTCGCACCGTCGATAATTTAATAGCATCCAGGCTGAGCCTCCAGCTGCAATTGCAGGCGGTGCACTTTGTGGCCGCCGCCAATGCCCACGGGAATGTCAATGGTAACGGTCTTGGCCGCCCCGGTGTTGGGCCCATGACAAATGCTTTGGTCGCCGGCGTGGGCGGGGCTGGGGGGCTGATGCTACGCTGCACTGCTCAAATTGGTGATTTATATCAGGAGTACAAGGAAATCGAACTGGGTACGCCGCAAAAGGATCCGGTGCCGGCCAGAGGTAAGCCGCAAGCTCCACACAAACATAACTGAATCAACATCCACATCCATGCTTTAATAACACATTTAATTGCCCAATTGCAGTTACACTCTCATCCGGTTCGGGTCTGCGGAATTTCTTGGAAACCTATTTCTACACATCGGCAGCTGGGAGTGGGCACAGCGTGGGCTGCCTTTTCATTTGCAGCCTAATCTCCATGTTTGGGATGATAAAAAGCGGAAGCTAAATGCACAAATCTTTACATTTTAGCCACAATTACATAGAGTACAGCTTAAACATGAAATGTGTATAGCATAGATAAAGGCTTTGATGTAGCCAATTGTATTAAGCTTAGCGCCCGCCCACGCCCACGCCCCCTGACACACAACAGCAGAAATATTCAATTAAAAACACTATATAAATTACGCATTACTATATGTTGTACACATTCACATTAAATAATACAATTTTGTAAATATTTGTTTTATGATGTAAGCCATTGCACGTACATTAGATGAAAAAAAAATACACAACCGCACGCTATAACAAACGGACAGACGGACGGACAAACGCACGGATTGAGGTATACATAGACATACAAACATGGCTAATTGTTAATTAATGGATTATTTAATGACGCATTAAATATTGCATAAATTATTATTTCAATTGCATTTAACTCCATTAAATATATATGAAAACAACTGCAATAGCACTCTGAATATCAATTTAAATATAAGTAAAAACTATAAAAATAGCAATTGATAAATTGTAAAAATAAGGAAATGCATTTAAAATAAAACAGCATAGATACTCCAAAACGCACTCAGCCTTTTTTTAATGCCTCCAATGTAAGTAAGTAACTTTCTTTTAAATTATAATCCACTTTTTTTTTTCTTTTTGAATAATACCACAATTATAAATTTTTATCTCAATTTTATCGTAACACTTTGTAAATTTTTATTTCATTGTACTTCTGAAATCTCTATTACAAAATTCCATTAAACATATTTATAATTGGGTCAATAAACTACCCGTTTCAGATGGTTACAAATACCATTTCTGGACTTCGTTTAACCTGATCTAGGAATATAGTGCAATTGCAGCGAACACATTTATATCCATTCTAGTATTCTTGGCAATAGACTCATCAGTTGGCCGTATATCCGCTGCACTTCCTTTTTAAGTGTACAGATATTCGATTTAATGCTCTTGTATAAATCATTTATTTTTTTTATTTTCTTTTTTTGGTTTCAATTGCTCAAGCATATTTCAAATTTGTTTAAGGGCGTGGCCAATGACAGCGAAAAGAAGAAACGAGCGGAACTGGCTTCGTGGCCGGGTGAAATGGAGAAAGCATCGCGTTAACACACAGGCACAAAATGCATTTGCCATTTGCCAGGGCTGCAACTTGGCCGCGGGCCAGTTGAAAGTAATGAAAAAACTGCGTTTGCCAAAAAGCAAATATCCACTACAGAGGACCATGCAGCCAAGGCGAGAAGCAGAGTTTTGCCCACTTATGCAAGCAGCAGAGCGAGCGGCAAATAAAAACCAAACAGCGAGGCAGCTTCAAGGCGGCACCACAAAACGGAAACGGAAATCGGAAGCTGCAACTGTGCGGCGCAATCGTCCAAAGCAGCACGGCAACAAAAATAGGCGGCACCCGGACGCAAGGACAACACGCCGGCGAACCGGGGACGACGATAAAAGTGTTGCAATTTATGGGCAGGCTGGCCGGCGCCCAAACTCCGTTCGAGGCACCTACAGCTCGCAGGCAGCTAAAGTTTCTGGCTAATTGATTTTGTGATTTTATCTTTTAATGACTTTTTCGCAAAGTGCAACGTTAAAATGCCGCTGCCTCGTATATATACACGTATATATAAAACAACACATATTTGATTTTAATTGCATATTAGTGAAAACGCTTGCAAACCACTTGGTTCGACGAACGATTCAAACTTAATCAATAACATGAAGAAATTTAAATTTAAAAAAAAAATGCTTTAATAAGTTAATTCACTTAAGGCACTACAAGTACATTTTTTTATGCCTTCGCCTAAAAGTATGCCTAAAGAATTTAGGGAAAATATCAGAAACGCACAAAAGTCGCGTTGGAAACGCGTATAAAACGCTCCCTTGAAAAAAACTATATCTATATTGAATATGGTATAATTAGCCCTTATTATCAAAAGTTAATTAACTGAATCCTAGTAAATACCAGAAATAAGAGACATTAAACAAATGTGGACTCAAAAGGAAAATTAATACATGAAAGGAACGCTGTAAAAGCTGTTAAATTTCACTATAGTAAAAAGACAAAGCTAACAAAAATAATTGCTTTGATCACTACATACCAAAGCATAAGCTAGAAGCCAACTACCCATGTCTTAGTTCAGCCAAATAAACTGGCGTCCTCAGTAGGGTGTTGAATAAATATCAGCAACCATTCGGTGACCAATAAACGGACCATTTCAGTTTCGAAAGGTCGAATAGAATATGAATTCGTCTCTATCCACCCAAGTTCTTTTCCCAGTGTGGAGGTTTCCTATTTGTGCGACGAGCACAATTGCTTCGTTAGCGTTTAAAACACATTTATTTCTGATTGGGAAAAAAGTACCCACGAACAATTTATATATTGCATGCTATGAATATCTGATGTTATCAAACACTTTAACTTTCGCCCTTGTAGTAATAAAATTTTTTTATGTAATCCCATTTGTTGATTTTGGCAAATGAAATTTCCCAACGAAATTTACATATATTGCATATTGTTCGGGACAGCTACGTGCAACCTGCTGACAAATCATCATTAATATGGGGCTAGGTAAGTTTCACTCAGTGTGTACCTATGTGAATGTGTGCATGTGTGTGTGTGTGCCTGTGTGTGTGTATACAACCACAATGACACATCGTTAGTGCAAAAACCGGCAAATAGCAATCAAAATTAAATAAACATATTTATGTATGAAATTTGATTTTGATATTTTAATATGTGTTTTTCATGCCTGACGATAAATTCAAGTAATTCATGGTTCATTGAAATTTAATTGAATTTTTCAAGTTTAAATTCCACAAAACAATATTAATGAGCAGCCATCTAGTATAGTTTTATTGAATTAAAAAGTTTTATAATATCATTATATTTTATATTTAAAATATATATTCTATATGTGCATAAAATAGAACGTAAAAAGGCCGACAAGCTAATTATCTAACCAATTAATTTTTCTCTTTATAATGAAATTCAACAATGGACATCACACAATACACAATCTTTTAGAAAAATCATGTAGAAAGATAGTACTATATATTGTAATTTTGCTATTCGGAAATTGAACACTATTATAATGTGGAGTAATAAACCCAACTTGCATAGTCATATGATTTCATTTCGCTTACATATATACATATGTATATATTTGCAATTTAATTTGCATTTAATTTTATATTATGCAAATTGCCAATAATAACAAATATTGTAACAAATTTATGAGTGCAATTTGGTCATTTCATTAAAACGTAATAAATACAAATTAAGTGATTGGTGGTGCGCAGCAAATAATAAAATAAACATACAAAAAGTAGCACAGCACGGAATTATCACAATAGATATTACACAATACAGCCGGTCTCCGTGCCCTTAAATTGCCTCATAAACACCCCTATCAGAGGATTTAACCAAATTTGGAGAGATAAGATTAAAAAACCGACACATCCGACATAAATAGAATCAAAGTTCATATCTCCGAATATGTATACTTTATAGTGTAGACTAGTTTATTTTTATCTGTAACATAAATTTGTACAAATTTTTATACCGTTTCATACAAATTCTTAGGGTTTTGTGCTGAGCACTAGATACCCTGTAACCACGTTAAACTATAGAATGTTACATAACAATTGATTTTATTCAAATTAATGAACTACGCAGTATTCATAAAAAAAGACAGTTGATTTCTAATTGATTGCATAAGCAATGTCTTTATCGTCTTAAACAAGGGAAAATTGATTACACAATATGCTTGAATTTACAATGTAAGTGTTAGCAATTATTGCGAACTGCCAAATCTGGGCTAGAACTTTCCCTTACGTGCGAATAGAAAAGTAATGTAAAGTAAAATCCCGACATCGAAATAATTTGATTGTCTAACAATGGCTTTTTACCTGATTCGGCTTTAATTCTCTATACGTAAGGTACAATGCAGCAAAACAGAGAACGACAGAATAAAAGGCAAAGATGTCATCACGTAGGCTCGGTGCGTCTGTCAGTGCAAATTCCATAGCCGGAATACCTAATTGTGGCACAAACGCCCACTCCCAAAATTACATATACATGGTAAAGCACAAAAGCTCATTACGCATACGCCGTGTGACGGAGTGGCAAACAATGCAAGCGACAACGACAATGAGAACGGCAGAAGCAGCGACAGCAGCAACGGTCGCAGCAGCCACATCATAAACGTTTGAACCGCATTTGCACACATGAATTAAGCATTCCACAAAAGTAACTGTAGCTGCAGTGCTTCACGGCGCATTCAAGGACATACAGCCGCAAGCACCAAACCGCTGAACCCACGTTCAGCGCGCAAACACACACACTTCTGCAAACTATGCACGTCATGACCTGGTCATGTTTGTAAAGCGCGTTGGCCGCAATGAGAATGGCAACAGCTAACCTATGACAGCAGGTTCCGCAGTGCTGCTGCTGGATAAACCTCCTCCCTCCCCCGCACGCTTTCCCTGTCGGATGTACAGCGGCTTAATGCAACTGCAATTTATTACGTCGATGGGGGGAGCCAGCGAAATTTTCAAGGCAATGTAACGTAAATCAATTGTATTGTTAAGACTTTTAAATTAAATTTCCAATTGTCAATGTTATTTTATTTGGGCGCTCTTCCGTTGCCTATAAATTTCAAGTCTGGTCAACTGCAGCTGGGCTTAAAAAAAGTCGCATCCTGCTGGTTAGCCGCACTAAATTCAGACGTTAAGACATAGTACAAAGCCAAGAAGAACAACAACAACAGAAACAGCCACAATGACTTTATTTCCGTTTCTCGTGTCGCCCTACCTAGTCTATTGCCCTGCTGCTACAAAACAAAAAAATGTATATATATTCTATACATATAAATATTTTGTAGTTCTGTTACGTACTTTGTTTTTATTTACCTTTTCTTTACCGCTGACAAAAAAAAAAAAAGAAAGTGAAATACTTTCGACTTTTCCATGGCAACATGCTCACTTACATCACATTGTTGAAAATATTAGTGTATTTTGCACACTTATTGTGCTTTGTTGTGCGTCTTGCTTCCGCTTTTTGCTTTATATCTACAATTTTATTTACGCATTTTATTCGATTAGAGTCACTCTGGCCGAAGGCAATTGTGGCACAGGGCAAAATTGTGTAATACAGAAAAATCAAATTGAATTTGCGAAGAATGTGAAAAGCTGAATGAGTTGTGGTTGAGAACGCTTCCCAGAGCCAACCGCCCCAAATGCCCCCAAGACCTTAACTGATTTAAGCTCAGAGGTCAAGATAATATCATTTTGATTAATAAATTTAAAGCCAAGCATTTGATAACATCCAACCAGAACAAACCAGCAGCCATTTGTTAGGAGTTTTTCCCAGAAAATATTTTCTTAAATAAAACATTACATTTTAAGTATTCAGCCGAAAAACAAACGATCCTTGATTATTTTTCAAGTATAGGCCAAATAAAAATTATAATACAAAATTTATATTTAGACTCTTTACACAATTAATTTTTCAAAATAGAAAAAGGTAAATTTATAAGGAAAGAAAAAAGGAAAAAAAGTTTTCAAATTCAAGTAAAATTATTTGAGATTATGTAAATAAGGATTCCACAAATACTCACACACGCAGTCATATGCGAAAATACTGTGGCAAATTAACAAAATTTCAATCACACTTGATTAACAAAGCCATTTCATTGAACCCCTGCAATGAGGATTTATGAGCGAGGACATTTTCGAATTTGCACACAGCTAAGAGAGAACAGCCGCAAAAGGGTCTCAGACATCGACCACATTGCCAAAGCAATGTTATGACAACAGTCCTGGAATTAGCAATTAAAATGACAATAGATTCCAGCAGCCTGCCAAGATATTAGATAGCTAGAAATTAATGCATGTGTACCACAAATTGGAATAGCATTGATAGAAATCAAACTGTGATTAAATAGAAAGAACAATGTAAAGCTCACGAAATATCACTCGGATAATTTGATTAAACAATGAATTCAAATAGTCTTTGGCTTTTAGTATAAGGTCCTTACGGTGTTTAATTTAAGAACAAAAATCAAACAAAAACAAGAACAAACCCCGAAAAGCTGATATAATATCTAAAACAAGCTCCCTAATTAACTCACGAGTATCTTAAAATATAAGTTAATCACAATTTGTGAAATCCCTCAAGGATCAAGTTAGCAAAAATGATTTTTCAGCTTTTTCCCAGTGGCTTTTAATTATTTTAGCCATACGGAGGTTTCACAAATATTTTAGCAACGCTTCAAAAATATTGCCAACCGCAAAATTTGTATTATTAATAAAACAAGAACGAGATCAGTGTTTAAAAAAAGGATGCGGATTGCATAAATTGAGCTGCGAACGGAAGGTGCATGCAAACAGTAGAAGCTCTCACAAATATTTTGAAGAGGGCGTGGCGATGGCGGTGCATGTGTGTCGGCTGGGAAGCCGGATGTGAGCATCACGACTTCTCATATTGCCCAGGGCGCCACTAAAATATTATTTTATAAAATTTGCTTAAGGATGCAGCAGCCGCCGCAGCACCAGCAACGGCAGCCAAAAGTTTGCTTATCCTTGAAAGTTTATTTTACGCCGGAAATAAACCAAATTGCGCTCGACGAGCGCTGGGAGTGCATGTGCTGGATGTGAGTGCGAGCGGTAAGTGCACGTGAGTGTTTATGAATGCGCTGCGAGCCGGTTCAAATTCGACAAAATGCTTTGCCAACTTCAGCTTAAAAGATTTCCGAACAAATATATCACATATTTTAATGTGTATTCCATTAAATTGTGTCACCAACTGGACTATGCTCGGCTCGGCTGCCGTTAGCCTTGGCTGGACAGCCACTTCAGTTGGACGTCTGTTGAGCAGGCCAACTAAAATAAATACAAAATTCTCTAATTTAGCTACATATTTGCACACCAATTATTTTCATAGCAGCAACAACGTGGCCAAAAACAAAAGTAAATTGTTGGCCAGGAAAGACAGCTATGGCAACCATGACGATGATGGCCATTACGAAAACATTTAATTGTTGTTTTTGCCAAATGAATGGCAAACGGCCCGCAGCGACAAAAGCACACGACACAAATTGCGGTGTGCTCATTACAACAATGGGGTCGGACCGGCCCGAGCCGGACCCGGCCGAGTCAATTCCATGCGGCCCATTAGAAAGCGTCATGCATTCGCCTTCTTTCATGCTCGACTGCACATCTTTGTTGCAACAACACACCGTCCGACCGCCTCCTCCCACCCGACCCTTGACAAAGCAGCCTTGTCAGTTAGTCGAGCGGGAAACCTGCGGCTGTGTGGCCCCAACAAGCAAAGTGGGGCACTCCGTTGCGTGCACCAGCTCCATATTTTTTCCACTAATTAAAATAAACCAAGTGCCGGCAGCGCACAACACGCTCCTCATTGCGCCCAGCGTGATCCTGCGTAGGCATCACGAAAGTCAGATGTAAGCTCACCCTTCCCCTCTCCCACTCTCCCCCTCTGTCCCTTTCTCTCTCTCACTGGCTATCAGTGTCTGTGTGCAAATGGCACAAGGTTGCGTGCATTGGACCGCCGGCAACCAAATTGAAATTGAGCAGCGGTCATAGCGGTTAAGCGGACGGACTGACGACCGTGCACTTTAGTTTACCGGCGGCGGTTTGCGTTTTGGTTTCATTTACTCTTCTAGCACGACAATGACACGAATTCGAAAGCGGCAAACCCTACGGTAATTTAAATTTGATGTAAACGCCGCAAGACTTTGATTGAAATGCTGCAACCATCTGACGACAGACGAACGACACAGGACTACACAAGGGTACACAACAGTACAACAGTACAATTTCATTTCAATTTGGCGTTGCAAGCGTCCAAAAACATTTTGCATAATCGTTTTAATAACAACTTTGTAATTGCTTATTCATGTACAAACGGCGAGCGAGCGTGATCGAGGGGTAAGGGGTGGGGGGTGGGGGGGGCGTAGTCCTTAACTAGTGACCCTCCCCTTTGGTGGGCGCCACAGTTATGGAACAAACTTTTGCTTTCTAAATGTTTCTTTATTAGTTAGTGTAATTGTTTTCGAGTTTTTGTTGCTGTTCTTGTTTTTGAGGGAATGCCCCAACGCAGGAAATGTCCTGCCAGTGGACAAGGCGCCATTTGCTAGAACGTTTTACTTGCTGAGTTTTTCTTTTTGTTTTGGTATTTTGTTCTTTATTAAAGAAATCGAGACTTTAGCCTTGAGTCTTAAACCAGGCGCAGAAAGTTTTCTCGAAATGCAACAGCAACAATAACAACTATCCACAGCAACAACAACCAACTAACTTGGTAAAGAAACGGCTCAGAAATTTCGTTGGGTTGTGTTTTTTTGTAAACACACCGGAAATGCTTCAATTTTGCGTTGCCCACTGCGGAAATGCTCGCCGCGAGCAATAAGAACGAAACTATAATATAAATACATAAGTATATACATATATATAGATGCATACAGATACAGTTTGCATTTATGTGTGTGTTTGTGTTTGTGTATTTATTTGCAGCAGCAACCACCAAAAATTGCAACTGTAATTTGCGCCTTTGTTTTGCTGCCTGGCCAAAAGTTTTCAACGCAAAACTTTTACCCAAAAACCAAACAAAGCCAGCCCAGCGTGCAATAACAAATACAATGGCCAAATCCAAGTCAGTTGCACATACAAAATTATATTCAACCACTGTATATACATATCTAGAATAAATATGTAAGCGAGAAATTGTTGAATCAAAACTAAATTAAAGGAATGCTTTTGGCGACAAAATATTTGGTTGACGAACACAACCGAAACTTGAATGAATCCTAAGCGGGGGCTTGTTGGACGGCAGAGCAGACGAATACTGCAAAGGATTAGTAGCTTGAATGTACTATATGTATATGTGTGCGTGTGAAGAATTTTCGCAATCAACATTAGCATGTTTGTCGAAGCAAGAAATGCAATTTGTCACCACACAGAGAGGAGAATTTGGCACAAGTTCACTTCGACAGGGGAAACTTTATTAATTTAAAGTAAATACTCGACAACTTTGTTTGCCAGCAAGCCGCGGGCAAACAGAGCGCATACGTAATATTGTACACCGAATGTATGTATTTTGAACGCTTTAGCATAAGCGCTTGGCTAATGTCACACGCGTCGTATACACAATCCACAAATCAATGATAGCGGATTAGCAAAACAAGTAATAGCAGAGGGTCCAGTAAATTGCCTCGGGTAAGACAGAGAGAAAAAGAAAGAGTGAGGGAGAGAGAAACGCAAAACAGCAGACGACGTGCAAAACACAATTGATCCTTGCGATATATTTGTATCAGGTGATGGACATGTGTAAGCAAAGCAACGCACAAATCGACGAGCGCGCCACATTCCGCCAACGGCGACATCAACAGCAGCAATAACAACAATAACAACAACAACAACAACAACATCAACAACAACAACCAGAGTAACAGCAGAAGCTCATTAGATTAATGACGCTGGTAATGGATTAGCGAGCATCGTCAGCCGTCAGTGGACTTTGTCATTGGCGCCACAACGTCTACGCCAACAACTAAACAGCAGCTCGTAATTAGTGACATAGGTCGGTGGGACGGACAGCGGGCAGCGAACAAATGCCGTTGGCAACACTTGCACCACTGACAGTGGACGTGGACTCTGCCGTGGTGGCCGAGCTGTCGACGGCAGCCAGCCGCAATAATTACAACTACAAATTTGTATTTACTTAAGCGTTAAGCGGCTATTTAATTAAGCACTTTAAGTGCCCACACATTTAAAAGCCATAAATAAGAAGAAGTCAAGTCTGAAAATGATTATACCCACTGACCAGTACACACTTACATATATTATCAATAATAACTCTGTACGGATGCCGGTTGCATTTCAATTAGGTCGCGACAGTCGGAGAAACCTTAACAGTTTAATATTAATGCGAATGTACATTGTACAAGTAAGTACTTGGCTGCGGGACTATTTTTGCGTCGGTTGCTCTGGATGAGATTGTTTCAAATTTCTCATTTGAATGAATGCCAAAAAAGACTAACTGAAAATCAAAACAAGCGCGTTTCATGTCGAAGTCTAGATACCCTTTAAAACCGAAATGTATTAAAGTGAATATAAACAGTATAAGGTGCACAAATTTAAATTAGATATAATTATTATTTCGGAACGAATTTGATTAGTCACAGTACTGTACAGATTCTTACGAAGATATAAAACTTATATATATAAGAGAAGAGAAATCATCTTCTGATCCCAAAGTTCATAATCATCACCAAAGGGCAGGTAAATTTCAAAATTTCATAGTACCCGTAGCAAGGGTATTAAACCATTTGCATCTTAGTTTTTGCTTCAGTTCTTGTAAACGAGCTTTGCATACGCGAACAGCCCACAACAAGACACTCACACCGTTTCGGCCATGTCTCATATTTTGGCCAGAATTTATGCAAACCGGTCGAAACCCGCACTGAAATCATTTTGGTTGTTAACTAATTGGAGCTGTGCAAATGTCACACAACATATCCATGCCACAGCTAGCAAATGCAATGCACGCAACTCAATTGGCAAGCTCATTTTATTTACACCTTCATCAAGTTAATAACTGTGACGTGGCTTGAGGTACGGCGGCAAATTGAAACGTTTGCCGCTTGCAATACGCTGCACTCCAGCCGTCAAGCGCACGTCAGTCTGTCCATTTTATCAGTTAGAAACAGACGCTTCGTCAGGCTTTTACTCGCCGGGCTCATGGAACACGTGCCAAACCATGTCAAATGCTTCTAAGCCCCATTCGTGTGTGTCTTGGCCCTGTCTGCGTATCATACAGCAACGCATTTTGATAGCACAATTAAAATGCAACGCACGTAGCACAGCTTTTTTTTCCTTTTCGTATTTGTATAAATCGGCGCTAGTTTTTTGCTGCTTCTGCTGTCATATTTTAATGCCAAGTGCTGTGAACTGCTCCTGGCCTCTGTCGCATTTTAAATGTCATGTTGTCAATCGCCTGGACTGTCCGCCTCTTGTCAGCTTATGTGCGGTCGCTGGCCAAGCATAAATTACACAGATCCGGCGGACGGACGGACAGGCGAGGATCCGCGGGGCGCCCACATTAAATGTTCCACAGTAGCTGCGACATCGAGTTATTTGTAACAGGATGTAGAAGTCGCATTCAACCTTGAAAGTGAAACTGAAAACAGAGCTTGCGACGCTTTGCAACAAGTGCATGTCAGGAATCAGGCCAAAGAACTATTATATTCATATTTTTTTTATTTTTATTTATTTATTATAGACAGTCGGAAAAGCGAGTGTCAGCGATCGTCAAAAGAAATCCACAATAAATATAAATATAAATTTAATTTCTTTTTAATTTAATTTAAAATGGGTAAAAAGGGATTTGTGCAAATGTATGTAACAGGCAGAAGGAAGCATCTCCGACCCCATAAAGTATCTATATTCAAGATCAGGATCACCACAAAGCTAGAAAGCTGATCTTGGATTCCTTCTGTTCGTATATACCATAGGCAGATCAAGTTTATTTCAAATGTTCGATAACTCTTCCCGTTTTATTATTATCGATTCTTATCGCTTTTTTGACTCGTTTTTTGAAGCATAACTAAGAAACGAACCACGAACAAAAAGACCATCCTCACCAAATTGGTTGAGGTTTGGCAAAGTTACGACTGGGGAAAGTTGAGACCTATACTTATATGGGAATACTAGGGTATACATTTGAACATTTTCTTTCATGAATTTGGACCAAAAATTTTATTTTTAAACTGAAATGTAGAATTCATCTAGACATCGAACCATGAACAAAAAGACCATCCTTATAAAAATCGGTTGAGTTTTGGCAAAGTTACGACTGGGGAAAGTTGGGATCTATTCTTATATGGGAATTCTAGGAAAAACATTTGAAAACTTTTGACATGAATTTGGACCAAAAATTTTATTTTTAAACTGAAATGTAGGATTCATCTAGACAAAAAGACCAACCTTATGAAAATCGGTTGAGTTTTGGCAAAGTTACGACTGGGGAAAGTTGAGATCTATCCTTATATGGGAACACAAGGGTATATATTTGAAAATTTTTTACATAAATTTTCACCAAAAATTACTTTTTTAAACTGAAATGTAGACTTCATCTAGACAACGAACCATGAACAAAAAGACCAACCTTATGAAAATCGGTTGAGTTTTGTCAAAGTTACGACTGGGGAAAGTTGAGACCTACCCTTACATGGGAACACTAGGGTATATATTTGAAAATTTTGTACATGAGTTTGGACCAAAAATTGTATTTTTCAACTGAAATGTAGTCTTCATCTAGACAACGAACCATGAACAAAAAGACCAACCTTATGAAAATCGGTTGAGTTTTGGCAAAGTTACGACTGGGGAAAGTTGAAATCTATCCTTATATGGGAACACAAGGGTATATATTTGAAAATTTTTTACATGAATTTGGACCAAAAATTTTATTTTTAAACTGAAATGTAGAATTCATCATCATGATCAAAAAGTCAATTCTTATGAATGTCGGTTGAGTTTGGGGAAAGTTACGACTAGGGAAAGTTGAGATCTATCCTTATATAGGAATGCTAGGGTATATATTTGAACATTTTTTACATGAATTTGGACCAAAAATTTTATTTTTAAACTGAAATGTAGAATGCATCTAGACAACGAACCATGAACAAAAAAACCATCCTTATGAAAATCGGTTGAGTTTTGGCAAAGTTACGACTGGGGAAAGTTGGGATCTATTCTTATATTGGAACACGAGGATTTACATTCAAAAATTTTGTACATGAATTTGGACCACAAATGTTATTTTTAAACTGATATGTAGAATTCATCTAGACAACGATCCATGAATAAAGTGACCATCCTTATGAAAATCGGTTGAGTTTTGGCAAAGTTACGAGTAGGGTAGGTTGATACCTATGGGAACACAAGGCTATATATTTTTACATTTTGGATACCTCCCCCCAATCGCCCCCAATATCAATAAAACCATAAAACCTCAAATCAAACCACCTCAATACTCATATATTGTCGAGAGTTTGTGTGTATGTGTTGAATTCTGGGTTTAGGGTATCTCCTAGTCGAAATGTTCCGACTGGAGCAATCTTACTTTTTTGATTAAAGAAGTAAGTAGTGTCTTTATAAATGCCTTTCACAACTTTTCTGTAAAATCAAAATAAATAAATTGGTGGTGCTCTATAATTCCACGTAAAAATCTACACAGTTTTCAATTATAAAAAATATAAGAATTATATAAATTATATATAATATAACTTTAACATAAACTTTTTCTAATTTCCATATGTGATAGCTTTATTTTTACGGACATCGTTAAGAGTTTACTCAACTTTCGAAAGGTGTGTCAATAACGTTTCCATGGGTCTACTCCCATCTGTCTTTATAACACGCCAAAATGTATATATATAAGAATACATATTTATATATATATTCTGGGTTTTTATTATTTCACAGTTTAACCATAGAAATTTTGTGTGTGAAAAGAAAACATTTTTTGTTTAGGATCTATTAAAAAATCTCCGAAATTTGCATCTCAACTATCTCCTGACATTTATCTAACCCTAATCTCACACACTTACCCGATATATATATAGGAACCTTGCCAAAAGCCCAAAATAAACGAAGAGATGCCAAAAGTAACACACGTTCGCCAAATTAGCATAACCGAAACGAAAATTGCGCATAAAACTTGTGTTATTACCCGACTCATTTGCCAAATGAAAGAAAAGACCATCCATTCAGAATTCTCACATATAAATTGCATTAAATTCAGCACCCAGATAGCAGCCCATAAATGTCGCGCCCATAAACGGAGCGAAAGGAAAAAGTAAAAAAAAAAAAAAAAAAAAAAAAAAAATAAAATAAATAAATAAAAGCCCAACTGCAGAACTACTTAAATTTAAATGAAATCACGTTTCAGATTTGCCGACGACATTCTGGACTTTCTCTTTTCAAAAACGTGTAAATAACAATTTTATTGTATGTATTTATAACATTTATATAAAGTTTCAAATGTGCGACGAGCAGCCATACGGACACACGGACACAGAGACAGAGCCCACCCGGCAAAACAGCAGGTGTCACACACTTTTTTCGGTTTCAGTTTCGGTTTCTGTTTCTGTTGCTGGTTCTGTTTCGGTTTCGGTTTGGGGATTCGGGTTTCGTAGCGCGTTTTACTGACCCACATCTGGCATCAAAATGCAGTGGGCGAGTGCCAAGGCTCCTGGCAACAGCTCTCACCCACGTCTGGTGCTCTGCTGCGGGAGCGTAGTTTGTCACATCAAGCATTGTACCGAGAACATTGTGCTTTGTACATTCTGTACATTAGCGGAGCAGAGGCAAGTGTGCAAATATTTTGATGTGCACATAAAACAATGGACAGGTCCATCAGTCCAGCCCCAAGACGGACAGACGAACAGACAGTAGGCCAGTCTCGAAACGGAACAAAAGAATTGGGCTGGCAATTCGTAGGCTATGAAATTGTCAACGAATGTGAAATTTTAAATAAAATGATGAATTTATGTGAGCGCTCAACGTGCGTAAAACGTGCGAGAATTTCACAAGCAACACAACTGGTTTAAGGCGGTGCTGGGCGGGGCAGGGCGGGGCGTGGCGTGATGTCGTATGGCGCTTTGTCAAAAACAATGCTTGCATCTTTTAGATATTTCTGTGTGGGACTTCTCTGCCTCGCTTCTTTCGCCACTCAAGTGTTAACTGCAAAATTATGCAAATAAAGCACAGTTATCGTGGAAGAACAAGCACTTCTCTTATGACAAACAAATACATTTCGGAGCGGAAACGCAAGCAAACAAATTTTTGGAGAATGAATGACAATTCTGTGCTGACTGAGCGTTGACTTAGCCCCATTTTGGTGGGGCTCAAGTGCATATACAGTTATTGGGCCATTGCTCGAACTTAAAGACATAAGACGACTAAATGCAAATACTGGCTAAATATATCGCTGCCCTTAGCTGAACTTAAGTCCTGCGCCAAGTCGCAAGTTGCTATGCAAATCGGATTGCCGCCCCCTTTTGCCGTTACCGCCTCGTCGCCTCGCCTCCGGCTGCCAACAGATTACACAACTTTGGGAATGTCAATATGGCTTAAGCTGCAATCGCATTGTTGCCGCTGCTGCGGCTGCTGCTGCTGTTGCTGCTGTTGCTGCTGCTGCCTCTAACGAGCTGCTTGCGTAGCCGCATCGCCAAGAATAACAAAGCTCGAGGAAGACAATTTTATAATGCGCTCGCCTGGCTGCAGGGCTGCGCGTTGAAAATCGATTTGGATTTTGCAATGGACGCAACGACGCTGACAGCAATTAGATATGGTCGAGATTTAATTATGCGTGCACATTTCAATTAGAGTGCGACTGCTGCAGCTCGCCGACTGGCAATTACAAGGCTATGCTGCTCAACTCAATTGTCAATTAGACTCTTTGCTCGAAAGCCGCATAAATCAACTTAAATTGTTATGGCTGCTAATATCAAGCATACGCAGCGCATAAAGATCCAAATGAAAATGCCAGACCCGCTAGTTGCCCAAATTGCTTAGCGCTGCTGTCATTTGCATGCCAACAGCAACCGTAACAACAACAACAACAACAACAACAACAACAACAACAACAATGACTACCAAGTTGACGACGTCAACGTCGACGCTTTCAAGATTTATTAGCGCTTTTGACTTGATTTAGCTTGTTTATGTTTTTGCAGAGCAAAACTTATGGCTGAGCATTATGGCCACAAAATGGACAGAGTCGCTGGACACTAGCATGCAGGTGCACACACACACACACACACACACTCGCACACACGTTATTTGTACGTGTGCTGTTTAGGTGTTGCGACAGGTAGTCGCAACAAGAGCGCCTCATCTATAGCTCCGCCTGCCTGCTGATGTGCATCATAAATTATTTTGATGTGCGTTTTAGTTGATGCTGCTGTTGAAAAATCTGATTGGACACAGCAGATAGTCCCCTGTCTGGGGTCTGCAGGTGTTAAATGTCTTGGGCAAAGTGCTTCACATAAATCCAGTGCAGATGTGTGTGCGATAGATGCGACTTTAAACTGACAATAGCTCATTTAAATGGTCGACATTAGTTAGTGAGCTCCTCCTTTAATTTGATTTGAATTAATGTGCTCCCAGCCAAAGGTTGCACGCCCTACCAATAACCATGGCCACCTTTCACTTCACGCACCCGCCTCGCACAAAGAAACCTCGTTCCTGTCGCCAGACGTAACAAACTAATTCCTGCCAGCATGCACAATCCATTAAGGTCACTTTATGTTACAGTTACTGCATGTTTTTGTTGTCGATGTTGCTGCTAATGTTAGTGTCTTGTAAACGGTTCCGTCCAGACACAAAAACTCAACCAAATGCAGCGTCATTCATCACAACAACAACAACAACAACATAACACAAAACAAAACGTCTTCCAGGCAAAGAACAGAGCACCCGTAACTGGGACTCCCGGAGAACACTCATTTTTGCACTTAAACATCGAGCAACGAACCCAAACAAAAAACCGCAAATGAACACTCACACAACACACTCACTCTTAGCCCGGTCTTCACTAGTAACCGCATGGCAGCCCTTTTGTTATTATTACCTTTTTTTTTTTTGGCACAACACCCTCCAAAAATATTTTGCTTATGCACCCCCAGTAAAAAAAAATAATATGCTGCTTAACAATTTAGCTGTCTGATAAACGAGCGCGAATAAACACGGCACAAAGTGTGCACATTTTGTACAAAACACTCATACACACACACACTAACAATGGCACAACAAGCCCATACAAAAAAACAAAAATCTCAGTTGTTTATGGGCCTTTGTATGTGGTTTCAGCGATTACTTAAGAATCGTGACATATTTAGGACCAAAATGTCATCGTAATTAAGTCAAAAGTATAACAAAAACAATTAGCGTAGCGTAAAATGCAAATTAATTATAACAACAGGTATTGTGAATAAATTAAAGGAAAATTTTGAATAAACATGCCCCACTTCTGTCCGCGCCAACATCCAGTGTAACACTTTATTTAATGACTGTGCCGTTTTTTGTCATCATTTAAAAATATTTTGCAAAGTCAATATTCAGTTAAACAGCTACAGGCGGCCCAGGTTAATGAAAAGGATCGAACTGTTTACCATTTAAGTATGTGAGTCCGCCAAAAATATTCATTTGAATATTCACTCATGCAGACAATTTGTGGAAATATTATTAAAGCATTGCTGAGTTCGCCATATAAAATATATAGCTCTGGAAAAACTGTTTAACTTCAATTGAAAATTTCAAATATATAATGTACAAATAAGAGTTATCATACGACACCAAAAAACTTTATATTATTACAAAAAAAAAGTAAGAACGCTGCAGTCGGACGTTACCGACTGCGTTATACTCATTATTCTTGCTGCTCTGAAAATGTGCAGAATTTTGTAATTTGAGCGAGTGGAGACTTTGCTTTGCGGAGAAAGAAAAAGCGAAAACTTTTGACATTTTGAAAAAAAATTTTGAAATAAGTTAAGGGTACATGCTTTTTCTCAAAAATATAAAAAAAAAGTTGTTTTCAAAAAAACGTTGATTTTAAATGTGAAATCAATGTTAATGAAAAATAATGACCAGGATATCCTCAAACATGAAAATCGGATCAGTTTTGAAAAATTTATGGGTGTTTTAAATATGAGACCTGTTGGTCCGAGAACATTACATGTCAACAATTTTCCCAATTTTGGCATGATTTTTGACCAAACATTTGACCCCCTCAGAATCAGGTTATATGTTGTTTTTTATACTGCTTGTGGCCAGCAAAATCGATTAAAAAAGCAAACTCGCAATTTATAATTTTGAAAAACATTGTTTAAGCCCAATATACTAGTTCCACTTTGTGAACAAGTATAACAAGCGTAGCTCATCCTTAAAGCAAAGACACAAGCAAATAAACTGAAAAACCAACACTGGCCATAATCATGATTCTTTAGTGATTTCGTCATCAGCAAAATTATCGCAGTGTCCATGTGAAAAGGGCGTGGCAGTCGGACGGCACAGTTTTACGGTCATAACTAATGATAATGGCTCACTTAATATGCCGGTCTCTTGAAATTATTTCATTTGCACAACCACAATCTTTTTTTACACATACATATATTTACATTTAAAAGACCAGCAAAAGTATTTCCAGCATTTCAAAGGGCATCCAATAGCAATGTGTGCCATTTGCCAGCACAGAGCCCAGAGCAAACAGTTAAGGATAATGAATAATGGCAACAATAATAAAACCGTTGTAGTTGGGAAATATAAATGACAACATTATTAACGGGTGGGCGGGCTTTTCTGCTGTTCATAACTGTCGCAAGTCCATTGAAAATTATGTCATTAAATTAATATAAAATTGCCAAGGAGTTTCTTCCATGTGTACACCGATACTATCATACCCTTCAAAATGGATTAATAAATCATTTCTATAACATCATTAGCACTTATACTTTCTATTATTTACTAAATAAACAATATTTAATAATTTGAAAACTGTAATTTTAAATAGTTGTTTTATTACATCATTTAAAAATAAATGGACTATAAATATAAATGATTCCAAGTGCAAATACTGTATCAAAGAAATCTAACAGTGTGATCAAAATTAAAATTGACATATTTACCGTGCAAAACAGAAATATCAACTGAAATAAAGGGAATTCTTACAGTCCGAAGAGCATGCCAAGTGAACTGCGCGAAGAGCAGCTAATGTATAAAAAAATAATAAAAATCCATCAGGTAAGAAACACCCGAAGACAGGGAAAAAACAGGGGAAAAAAACAACGCGGCAGATGGCATGATTTTTAATGAAATAAAAAATATATATTTATGTCTGTCTGCGGGTGTGTGTGCGGTCAGGACAATGAATAACATTAAATTAAAGTGACACAGCAGGAAGACAACGCTGCGTATGCGTGACAATGACGATGCCAACGACATGCAAATAATTATCAAATATATATTTGAAATAAACTGGCGCACATTAGCGCGCACGTGATATACAAGTGTGTGCGAGTATATAAGTAAGTGGATTGTGTTTCTGTGTGTGTGTCTGTGTGTGTGTTGACCACAATCTGCAACCGCACGCATTTGCTCTAATTAATAAGCCAGCCCCTAAACTTTGAATTGCTTCCGTGTCCACACGAAATGTGTCATAATTTCTATTTATGGTCTGCCTTTGTGGGCACGTCGCATTTTATATGATTTAATTTAATAAATTACAACAGCTCCTCAGCGAGCATTTGAATAAAAAAAGTATTACTCAGAAAGGCCTTTACACGCAATCCATGTAGACATTTTAAAGTACAAAGCTAATTAAGTAATAATTTTCCTTATGCGAAATTGCCAGGTTCACGCGATTTCCAGCCGCAGAATCTTTGAAAAGGGTTGAATGTCGCACAACCACCCACCACACAAACCAAGGCTTGTGTGTGTGAGTGTGTGTGGGTGTGTGGGTTAGGCTAGGTCATTCCATTGTGAGAGCTAATGTAATTATATATATGTTACATTAAGGCACATTGCCATGGAGTTATGGTAATGTTGTTGGCCTGTTACTAATGCCTCCAAAGGACTTGACCTTTTCAATTAATGAAACATATATGTAAGCTGAGTATGGGTATTGTCTTTTTTTTTAATTTGTAAATAATTATGCGGCAATGCTGCCATTAAAATTGTATCAGCCAATTTAAGCCCCATTGAGATATTAACAACACAACATCAATGAAATACTTAAAACTACCTATTTTAAAAATATGTCTGTGGTGGATTTGAGCCACACTTTAGCGGCCAAAGTCAACCAAACCCACTGACGTAAATAACAACAATCATAGCCATTTGAGCTCTTTCTGGCTTTTTGAGCTGCCAACATAAGATATACATTTAATGTGCAACATTCACAATTTTATGACAACAAATTTAGCAAGCCCAAAGAATTTGCTCAAGCACCCAGATAGCTTCGCATTTTGAAGTGTTTTACAAGCATTTTAACCATCTGCCAGATTATTTGATATGCAGCTATGTGTGGGTATACACATTTGTCTGCAGATAAAGGTCATAAAAAGCAACAATAAGCCATCGACGTTGACTCGTAAAATACAATATAATGAAATCAAAAATGGCAGCAAATGAAAACGTAATGATTTCATCTAATTATAGGAGCGGAGACTGCAACTTGGCTAATTCAGTTAGCCCGCAGTGCGGAAATGCCACAAACACTTTGCCTGCACTCGTCGACACTTCTCAACAGCCCTCTAGACTGGAAACTCAACAGTCCGCAGCTAAGTATGACAATCTATGACTGCTTCTGAAGTTTCCATTTGGCCCGTCCACATCGGGCACTGTAAAAGCAGCAGTGGGACGAGTTGTCTAAATTTAGCTACAGCTGTTGCTCCTACTGTGCCTTTTATGGTCTTTGATCTTTAACCAAACACTGTCTGTTAGCTGGGCAGGGCTGCTTGGCTTCACTGTCTGGCCTTCTGTCAGTTGTTGCATCCGACTGCCCATCAACAGCTTGGTGAACGCTAATTGTCCTTTGGCATTCCTTCTCGTCGTCATCATCATCGTCGTCGTCGTCGTTGGCTAATGCGCTTGGGAGATCTGTAACTTTGCCTCTTCTACGGACAGGCACAACAACAACTATTATAATTGGTATTTTAGCGTCCTTTGTGTCTATATTTAGATCTGAACATGACCAAACGCCTTGATTATGTTGCTCAAATTACAGTAATTTGCTTTAAGTAGACACTGCGTGCGACTCTGCTAATAAACGCACCTTCTAGTATTTACAAATCATTACTTAAAGTTGCGTCGATTAATTTCAGCGCGCTCATAATTCACAGCGAGCTCTTCCAAAGATTTATATTTAAATTCGTTATGCCTGTCGATAACTCATCGAAAAGTAAAAGTAAGCAACATCTGCAAAATACGAAGCGCTTTAAATGCAAATTTTATTGTGCATAAATTAATGCGGGGAGAGTGGAGGGGACAAAGCAAGCAACAAAATGAAGAAATCACCTGGTCTCACAATTAGCATAAATGCCTAATAATTTTTTATGCTTATTAATTATGCCACAAGAAAACTGAGCGCAAATTTTAAATGTAAACAATTTTCCAATTTATGTTTTTCCCTTGATGACTTCTTAAATGAAATATGTGCAACCTGTAGAGCAACCGAAGGGCAAAAGCCCACTCTCTCATCACACAAACACACACCTTTAACACACACCTCTGGCCAGGCACATCATGCGAAAGTTGGCGCGTTCTTATCGCCTCGGTGCCATCTCGAAGTATCTCGTATCTGGTGCGGCATAGTTTAGCTAAGCAGCTGCTGGCCGCCGCCTCCAAGCGGCGCTTCTCGGAAGCTGTCACCGCTCAGCTGAAGCCGATAAGCATCTCAGAGCCACGACTTGGCCAGGTCGTGTATTTTGACTCTCTAACTCTGATTTATAAGAGCTCAAATTAGCACAACATCCCAGCTGAACTTGGGCATTAGAATATCGTCCAGATAGATAGACAAGCTAACTGCTCAGAATACATTAAATATTTCTTTAGAATGGTAAGAATAAAATATAAATCATACCAAATATTAAATATTAACTTGGCAAAATAGCAGATTTTTAACCATATTAAATTTTTTTCAAATGCAGAAATTTCTTGAGTATTTTTTCTCTTTGTTGCCCCCAAATCTTTAAAAAATTATATTTACTTTACTATTTAACATGCAATCTAAATCTTAATTTGTATCATATATATAGAAAAATAAATATCTACTTTCATATTTAATTTCTTTTGAATATTTATCTCATGCCATATGCGTCGTCAATCTTAATAGCTAAATCTGCGAATCCATTTTGGGCCAGTGCCCCAAAACAAAGCCGTCAAATCAGTTTAGTTTTAATTACAGCACCAGTTGATTTTTTAGCTAACCGGTTTTTACAGTTGATGCTGTTCAAGTTCAAGACCCAAAGCGACTTTATTCGAGTATGTACACAAAGCACTTATAAACAAGAAAATACGATGAGACTAGCAAATACCCTGACTACGCAACTAAATTCTTGATTTAATTTTAATTACCAATAGTAAACTTTTAGAACTTTATAAAAGCAGTGAAATCTATTTACAAACCAAAGTCTGTATTACTTCATTTGCTGTTATTTGTTTGTTTAATATTTTTTAATATTCTGGGACGTAACCCAAATGGTAAAAGAAAAGAAGATACAGGCATAGCCAAACAACTTAGCTTGATACCTCTTTCTTCCTGTTACATACATTTCTATAAAACCATTGAACCCTATTTAACCATTTTTATTGAGTTAAGGGTATAAAAACAATAAGTCAACTGCCACTGGTTCAATTGTATGAAAACTACTGTGAATTCCCGGACTGGCTTTAAAGCAGTTGGCGTCGGCGTTGGCGTCGGCGTTACTGCAAAGCCGGCAGTTGTCGGTCAGTGGCACACAATTTGGGCGGGGTGTGTGTGCGTTAAAAACAATAACAACAAATTACAACACCAATGCGAAAGAGGGGAGGGCGACACGTCTGCGACAAGTTTATAAAAATTCAGCAATCGTCGCGGCTGTGGCAAGCTTTTGCACTGGATTTACTTTTAATGGTCTGTCTTGACAATTTTTATATAGTTTATATATATATATATATACATTCATATGGGTACAACCTTGTGTACCGTTTCGCTTTGATTGTTGGATTTTGTTTTGTTTATGTTTTCGCTTCTGCTGGCTTGGTTTGCTTTGTCGTTGTTTTTGGTAATTTCTCAATAATAATTAATTTTGGGAGAACTTTCTATTAGCTGCCGTCATCGTCATCGTCCTCATCAACATGCGTCCAAAGAGCCCAACGGTGAAAGTTCTGACGGCCGTCCGAACTGTGCGACCAATTCCCGTGATGTGTGTGCGCTGCCTCCCAAGAATCTGGTCAAGGCCCCGGACCAAAGCTCACCGTATGGAGAAACTCGATCTAAAGTGTTTGTTTTTTCAGACACCTTGTGACCGTTAAGTGTTTGGGAGAATTTCATATATTTTGCTTATCTTTGCAGCCTTCAAGTGAACTCAGCCAGAGTCAAACACAAAAGTTTACTTAACTGTATCTAGAATACATTTTGTAATTTAATTCGCTGTGATAAATCCAGAGAGAATATGTCATACCTCAACGTGATTTCTTGATTATACAACACTCAGTTTGAGAAGGCCAAAAGTCATGACTCATGGGAAGCTGTGGCACTTGTAAGCTACAAAGGTTGCCTTCTTAGAAACATAACGCACATTTGCAATTTAACTTGATTTTGGTTTTAGTTTAACTCTTTAAAATGAAATGTTTATTGGTTCGCAAAATGTGGTGTTTTCTTATTTCTGTCCTCAAATTTATTGTCATAAGATGCTCGACTTTGGTTGACAACAGGAGGCGATTCCATTTAGGCTCCGTACTGGAAGCTTCAGTTTATGTGACATAAATATTGCTTACACCAGAAGGAAAGAAAGGCCGAACCGGGAAGCTTATTTAAATTTAAATAATGACTCGACAGAAACATAAAATGTGCTGAAATGCAATTTGAATATTACTTTTCAGTCAACAGGTCAAGCCGTGCTAACGATTTGTTTAATACTCTGATGCCTGAATAAAAACGAGTATACTCGTTTTATATACTACATATATTATACACCTTAAGAGGTTAGCTCTTAAAAAAATATCAAAAATAATTCGTTGCACTTCCACTTCCATTTTGGTAATAAAAATAAGAAAGAAAGTTGCAGTCAGGTGAAACCTACAGCTCAGAACTTGTTCAAAGTGAAAAAAAAAAAAACAAAAATAATTTTTCGAAAATAATTACTTATTGATGATGATTTTATGTGCATTAAATAATGCATATATTTGAAATGCAGGTCAATCCATGAAAAAATTCCATCAAACCTGAAAATCGGTATAGTTCTGAAAAAGTTTAGAAGTTTTTACATGTCAATATTTTTGTCAATATTTGCATGATTGTAATGTTCAGAATCTGATTTAATATTGTTTTTACTCTAGTTCAATCGATAAAAATTTTGAAGAAAATAAACTTTTTCGAAAATGATTATATAGAAAAAAAATCGAAAACTATATTATGAATAATGCTTATATTTTAAATATTGTATATTAACGCTTCTCTAGAATCAATAGCGATGAACGTCAACGTGAACAATGCACAAACCCAATATACTATTTCTACTTCGTGAACAAGTTTAAATAATCTCCTTGCTGACTGAAACATGTTTTTTGTTTCAAAATCGTGCGAGCCCATTATTTTGTATGCAAATATTTCGCAACAATTTGTTTATTATTATACCAAGAGGAAATATTAAATTAAATACCACACAAATTGCAAAGAGTCCAGAAAAAAATCAAATCCATTTGATTAAATTATTTGGCACACAAAACAATATTCATAAAATAAAAATCTTCGATCCCATGGGGTGTGCTCTTGAATTTGAAAAAAAAAAGCAGCCAAAGCGTTAATGGAAAATCTGTGCAGCCGTCCCGCAGATGGGCTAAATATGAAAATGCAAACTGGAAAATGCTCAGACATTGACTGAGGCGTGGTAATTTTGAAAATATGCGCATTATGATAATTTAATGTGTGTGATTATTGAAAATCATAATAATATTTTTATGGGCCGCACATTTTTTCGGCTGACAGACGTGAACTAAGCTGCGTAAACGGAGTCGATGTCGGAGTTGAAGTGTTGTTTTTGTTGTTGTTATCGTTGTCGCATTATTATTGTTATTACCACGACACATTTATTTGATCAGTGCCAAAGTGCCAATAATTCGAAACAATTTATTATTTTAGCATTTGTACATCACATACTCATGCACACGCACACATATACCTCTCTGCTCTGTCCTGGCTGCTTATAAATGCAAATCACGTTCGCGCGTAAAGAGCCAAAACAGCAGCAACAACAACAGCAACAAGAAAAGCTACTACAACATGAGTGCCAGCATCGGTCACAGCCGGCACCTGTGCTATGAGCTTAGGCTTGAGATACAGATACGTTGATGCACCGTTACAGATATACACACCCCCGTGCCGGCCTACATGGGAACAGCAATATTGAGCTTTCCCGTTTCTAGCATAGGCGTTTATGATACGGCAGACTTTGAAATCGAAATCACGAAAAATCTCTGTGCTATGCGGAGATAACAGAGAATTTAAATTTTATATATGCACCCAAGGAAGTTGTTCGATAAGGTGACGACTCAAAATAAATGTGACTGTCAAAGCTTTCACCACACAGCAGTTGAAATTCATTTCGCACAGATTTTGTTTTTATCTTTATGTTTATGGGAAAATCGTCGTGGGGATTTCAATTTGAGGGGCTAGCTGAAATCGCTGCACGTCCATCGGCGATGTGGCAAATTGACTTTCCGTAGGGCCAAAACGCCCTAGGAGTTTGCGGCAGGGTCAATGAACCAACGCTAAATTTCAGCTCCAGCGATTTTAAGACCAGGCTGTTTATGTTCATCTAATTAAAGGCACATGAATCACATGTTGCATTGCCTGAGACGGCTGAGATGTCGCTGAGCAACCGGCGAGCTATACGTTATGCGAGCAATAACAAAAACAATAATTTTCCGCCATAAATCACACAAACAGAGAACAAAACAAAAGCCAAACCGAAATGAGTAACTGCCAAGCGGGGCAAGCTCAGGCAAAACAAACAGCTGAGGGCAACCCCAGTCGAAGTCAAGTGGAGCTGCTGCTGCTGCTGACCAATCAACAAAGGCAAAGACAATGCCAAAAAAAGAAGACGCCGCTGACCAACAAGAAGTGGCGCAGAACTTTTTGCCCGCTTTTGGCCAAAGTGGCAGCCGGCAGAAACCAGAATCGGAGAGAGCCGCTTGGGCAAAACGCAAACGCAATTCGCAAAGACAAACGCCGGCAGCGACGTCAGCGGCTTGAGAATCGCCTTTAGAAGCAGCAGACGCTGCGACGTCGACAGCGACGCCGGCAGCGACGCAGGGCTTGTGCGCCAAACTGAATGAAAAAGCCGCAAAAATCGCTAGCTTCTCAGTTCAAAAACAGCAGCTCTCTTAACTGCGCCAGCCGCGCAGTCGCAGTCGCCGTCGCCATAAGAACATCATTATCGGCATTGTCATTATCATTAGCGGCAGCCACTGAGGCCAAAAGAAATTTGCGCCGACTGTTTTGGCGCTGCGAGCGGGACACGAAGGTATATAAGAACCTGACCCTGCTAACCATTCAGCAAACTCTCGTCTCGGTCACGCGTGCGCCATTCCAGTTGAGCTCTGGAGTTGTGCGCTGATATCCTGCGGCAGGATACATACGTGTAGCGCATTTGTGCAGTGGTCTTAAAATCAACATTTACGAATTAACAATTATTTATTAAAGTGCAAAACAACTTGAAAATCTGTGCAAAAAACAGCAAACTAAAAATCAAAATTATTTTTATAAGTTTATTTTGTTGAAACGGTGAGTGAAAATTATGACAACTAAAAATGTATACTTAAAAAATAAAAAAACAAAATAAAATTTTCAAATTCCATGTTCTTCTCTGAATTCCTTTTGAATTAAACAAAAAAGACAAAAACGGAAACTATTAAAGTTAAAATGAAATTAATTTTCATTTTAAATAACACAAAATAAAACCAAGCAGAAACTTAAAATTTTCATGTACCCTTTTGAGTTCCTTTGAAATGCATATAAAATACAAAACAAACAAAGAAATATATTTAAAACTATGAAATTTCAAAAGAAATTCTTTACAGTTCCAAATAGCCCAAAACAAAGCAAAACTAAAAAGAAACATTTTTCAAATTTAAATGTTTCTCTCGACTTTAATTGATTTAGTTGTGTAGAAGCTTTTCAAAAATTTGTAGCCAAACGTTCTTTTAAGTGCCACCCCACACACACACACACACACATACACATAAGCACTGGCCACATTAACTGAACTGAAATTAAATGAAAACGAGGCAACCTTTCGTTGCCACTAAAAGGTCCAGTTGTGCGTCTAGCCAAAGAGTGCTCCACGCAGCGGCATTTATCTCATTTTATGTCACTCTAAAACCTTCATCAACGCAGCCCCCGCCATAAAAAGAAGGACCAAGCAAAAGGACTGCTGCGCGTTGTAAAAACCGAAAGGGCTGTAAGTCAACGGTCGCTGCTCAATCAAAACATCCAGAGACCTAGAGCAGGGGGGAAGGAAAGTGGGGGGAAACCTCAAAGTCAGAATGTAGCTCAGAGCCAAACAAAGCCATTAAACTACAGCGCTTTAATAGACTTTTATTGTTGAGCAGCCCAAGACACGCACAACTTAGAGTCAATTTGGTAACAGCGGAAAGCAAAAAAAAAAAAACAATAAACCAAAAGCAAAAGCAAAAAAACTTGCACGCATTTGAAATTGAAGGTCCCCGCGTTGCGAGCCCAAAGACTCATGGCCATTTGCATCCCCTGGCCCATCATAGTGGAAACAACAATGTAATGTTTAATTGACACCATTGTTCGGGCAACACTTTTTGCTCCATTTAACAGCATGGATTGGTGCTGTGCGCTGACAGGCAACGCAGATAACGACCAGTTGGGGATGCCCCCGTCCCCCGTCCCCCACCCTCAATTACCCCACCCCGACTTCGACCATGACCATGTCAGTGGCCAGTCCATCAGTCACTTAGCCCGCGCGACACTTTGTCTTTTGCTACGATTTTTAACAGGAGCAGGAGCCTGTGGGACAGGCACTGGGGCAGTCATCATCGGGCGAGGCCAGTCAACAATTCCGGGCACGTCGTTCAAATTATTATTATGCGCAAATCGCAAAGGGATCTGCAGAACTCAATGTACTAGTCTCCAAGTTTGGGCTGCCACTCGACTAGACAATCAAGAAATTTAAATTTGATTCGTTGCGCAAACTGCCCAAGGAGCGGCGGCAACAACACTGCGCACTCAAGTGTCAAATGTATGAAAAAATAATATATATATATATATATACCTTAAAAATATATATATTTTCATGCACTTGAATCGAAGGATTCAACGTTGTTGAAAGTGTTTTATTTTTTTGCTTTTTATTCGCAGACAGTCGGTCGGTCCGTTCGTCAGTTCTTGTAATTCCGATTCGTTTCAACTTTTCTTTTTGTTTTTATATTTTTTCTGGTTCTTCTGGTCTGTCTGTTCACTTTGTCAATTTGCTTGGCATTCTGCTTTAGTTTTCAGCGATTTTCATAAATTAAATTGTTTGTCGCAGGACAACATTGACAGCAGCTATGGAAGTTTCGCAGCGGCAACAATGTTGACATCTCGTTTGACATTTGCGCCGATTTGCAGTGCAGGTGCTCGACTGTGCTGTATTTCGGTGCTCTAGTCTCTGGTTTCTGTATAACTACTATGCACCTAACCAGCTCTCAGTGTCGCCCATAAATCACTCTGTGGGCGTGGCATGTCGCGGCCTTGAGCGTTCATTGAACGCATCGCACCGCTGGCGATTCTCAAATGTGCGGGTTATCCTTTTGTCTGGCTTTGCCCGGTGGCAATTTAACCTGGCGAGGCGATGAGGCGCACACAGCTAAATTCCCCTCCCCTCACCAGCCCCCCAGAAGAGTTATGTTTAAGAGCTTTATCTGCTTAATTTGAGTTTTGGGACCACCGGCGACACCTATCCCCACGGCTGGCGCCGCCTTGAGGCATTATTAATTTAATAAGCTTTAGTACAGTGGGGAATTGCGATACTTGCGTCTAGTTAAACCCCTTCATTAAAGCATTTATAATGTGTGGATAGTGCATACATTATGTATACGCAGCGTGTGCGCGTCTTAAAGCAAGCTCCTTTTATGACAACAATAAATTCACACGCATCAATTACCGCACTTTCTTTACTTTCTTTTATGCTGGCCATGTCAACAAGATGGAAAGAATAGCAACAGCAACGAAGAGTCCGTTCTACCACCATAAAGGCCTTAATTTCTTAATTTAAATTCCGGACAACAATTTAATATTTTAATAATATGTGCACAAGCCATACACAAGCAAAGAAAAAAGTGAAATGATTTCTGTGATATTTGGTCATTACGCATTCTGATGGCTATCAACGGGTCGTTGTGCTCGGGCCGTAACTGCTCACTTGTCACTTTGGCTGGTCCAAAAATTATGCTAATTTTATATGTCAATTATCTGCCAATAAGCACAAGCGGGGGTGGGGCACAGCTGTAGAACGGTTTAAACAATTTTTTGTGGGTTACTGGGGCCGGACTCGGACCCGGACCCGGACCCGAACTCGGTCTCGGACCCAAGTTTCTGCTCATGTGTAAACATGATTTGTGCCAGTCAAGTGGGTAGCTCTTGTTTCTGGGTCTATTGGCTGACATTAGCATATTTTGTGTTTTATGCAAATTAATTGGCTTTCGCCTAAGAACGAAATCACAATAAACATACAAAGGAGCAGCTGCTGAGAGCGTCGATGTGCTGCTAACTGGCTGGCTGGTCAATTAAAAAGCCTCCATAAAATGCAACAATTCTTTGTTATTGTTTACGCAGCGACCCCCTTATTGGAAATTTGTGATATCATAGCTGTGCCTTAATTAGCTCAGCTCAATCAATCAAGAACCAAACCATAAAGTATACAGAAATAAAGTTATTGGTGTCGGGCATTCCACAAATTTGGCATGCCCCGTCAGTTGAGAGGCTTTCTCCACATCTTAAATTCGAGGCACGGTAATTCACAAAACAATTTGACAACGAGCAATTTGAAAAACACATATATATACATATATACTTGTGTGCGTATTTACAGAGTAGTTTATCTACATAGTGCGCTGCTTGATGTAATTACTCAAGTAAACAAACAAACAAACAAACAAACACATTGCTGTGCAAATACAAACAAAGCATGTTCGCATTGTTTTTGCCTTGGCAACGCTAGCAAAATTAGCAAAGCGCTCGAATTATTCAATTAAACTTCAACTTGAACTCTATAAAATGGGTTTCAGCTGACACGCGATTGCCAAATGATGCAATCGATTAGCTGCGGCAGTTAACGCTATTATTTGTATCTGTATCTGATGTGTGTATCTGCAGCTGTAACTCATTCTCTAGCTTGCTGGAGAAAGTCAAGTTGTTCACTGATCTTAGCCACACCTCATGAGCTAAGAGAGCCAAAAACAAAAAATAAAATCGTATATAACTTCTGGTCATGTAATTGCTGAGCTGTTCCTCAACATTCTCGTTCCATGAATCAGCTTTTCGCTGCTTTTGTTATCGCTTTGCAGCTGCTCCACATACATAAGTGTGTGCTTTGTGGTTATGTGAGCGGTGCTTGAGGCACTTGTCGACTGCTTCTGCTGCTAATCCGCAGACGGCAACAATTTGCTAGTGGCATCCAAGGGGGAGACACCGAGGGAAACAAGTAGCAGCTAGCACAGCTTGGCTAGCGAATTAGCATAAAATTTACATAAAAGCTACCGTATACAATTTATTTAAAACAAATAAAAAGCAAACTACACAAAATCCTGGACACTACATCTTGCTCAGTGCCGTCAAGAGGCCCCAGTAGACGGAAGCCCAAGCGTTTGCCAGCCAAAGGTAAGGTCATAAACATGAACTGCCGTTGATGGCAACAGCACAAACAATTGGCAACAGGTGTAGCCCAAGCTGTGAGCCAAGAAACCGAAAGGTTGTCCACTGGCCCGTCCCTTATCTAATAACAACGGCGACCTGACAGCAGAAAAAGGCAAGCGCCGGGTCCGTGTGAAGTGTGAAGCGGGCTTCTGAACATACTAAACACTTGCCCATCTCTTACGAATTGGTCTTAAGTTGTCCGGAGACATGGCTGACAATTTGGCTAACCCAAAAAGTCGGCTAGAATCTTGGATGGTCGAAGCTATTGTTGTTGTTGCTGCTGTTGCTCGACCCAATCTAGGTTTAGTCTGTCAATGTTTGTTCGATTGTTCGTTACGTGTTTGTTACGTGACAGGACCTCGTCTGGTCAGCGTACAAATTTACAGTTTTTCAGAGTCGAATCGGTTGGGGAAATCTACGAAATTGTCGCACCAAATGCGACACTGAAAAGACAACCCATTTTGTATTGAGCAATGCCCCCGGAGAATCTATTGGCCAACTGGCTGGCTGGCCCATGGCTAAAACCCAAGCTTATGTGGCGTAACTGTAACTACTTTAGGCGGCAACTTATGAATGTGACCGATACCAACTCAGGGAGCAAATTAAGTAATTATGCAGTTGACTTGCCATTTTTGCAATTGCCCTGGCGGTCTCTCATCTCCGGGCCTATTCAAGCCGCATTCTAGCCGGCCATATGTGTGTGTGTGTGAGTGTGTGTGTACACATACCAATTTCGGGCATTGGCCAAAAAGTGCAATGCCATTGACTGGGCTGGAACATTGGCCATTGGCAGCATGTTCCATTTTGCAGGCATTGCAACGTTTGTCTTTAACAAAATTATAGCTACGCTTGCACATGGCAATTTCTAAAGTCTGATGGCAGAGCGCCCAGTCATTGAATCCGGCTTGGGAAAGAAATAGGCAAAAATTGGTGAATTGTGCCAAAAACTTCTGTTACTCAATGGTGGATGCCTGCAACGGACGCGATATCTCGAATTGGGAGTTCGCCTGGCAGTCAATAGTCAACTAACAGCATCAACTGCCTGGCGAGTCTCTCTCACCATTATTCTATCTCTCTTTCTCCCACATGGACGTGTACAGGGCCCGATATCGATATAAGGCATTACCTGCTAAACTGTTTGGCAGCATCACAGGTAGCATGTCAAACAGTTTTGCAATTGTTTCGAAATTGTCTCTCGTGCAAATGCAATTTTCTTCAATTTCATTTGGGCGGACATTGGATATAGGTAGCCACTGTTGGCCCATAGCCGACAAAGTACTGTGACAGTCCCTGCCAGTTGGCAGCAGCGCCAAAGCCAGAGTCTCAGTCTGAGTTTGAGCCAGTTCTTTGGCACGGCTCGGCTCGGCTAACAGCTCGGCTCGGCTATGAAGAGACTTTAATCTATTACATACAACGAGAGGCAGATTTGTTTTCTGAAATGTAAGCATGACATTTAAGTAAATTTCTGTTGCTTCTTCTCTTGCATTCAGCTAGTTTTGCACGTTGCAAGGGCCCATGGCAATCCTGTCAATTGGCAGGAGGGGGGCGTTAGTTACTTGTGGCATAAACAGTGGATGTGGCAGATAGATAAAGTTAAACTGTAATGTCAGAGTCCATTGTGCCTCGTGTCAATTGATGTGAGTCACCACAGCCTCTGGGGCATTGTCTTTGCATAGATATGGTTCTAATGTAATTTCCGGCATGATCGAGATAAAAGGTACCATTAACTATCTGAATGGATATTATTTAAGATAATTTCAGAAAATCAGAGAATATCTGTTACAGAAATCAATACAGCAAACAAACAACAAATGCTGACAAGTTAATAATGAGTGAATATTCATATTGCTCAAACAGTTTAATCTCATAATCAGTTATTGCTCCATTTGGCCGCCAATTACACGCTAGAAATACGAAAAATTTATCACGCAAGGCTTATGGTCAGAATAACAAATATATCAAAGTCAAAAGCCTCAAAGAGAACAAAACAGCACAAAAAAATTGAACAATAAAAAAAAATGGAAGCATGTGGCAAAAAAACAGCAGAAAAACGATATGATATGACCAGCATCAGATGAACAATGACCCAATGTTGACATAATAAAACGCATATTCGAGTATGTAACTAGTGAATCAACAGCCGGAACAGCCGGAATGGCAACGAGGGCAACGGCGGCAACAGCCGGAACAACAGGCCGCAGATGCCGCAAATTCCAATGCATACACACAGGACCAAAAGGGCCAGAAAAAAAATGTTATTAAAAAATATATATGTATATGTGCGCACACACACACACACAAATATGATATAAAGGCATAATAAAAAGGGGAGTAAAAACTGAAATCATGCAAAAGACATCAATGCGAAACTATGGGATTTAAAAGCGCTTTAAATTGGCTAAGAATATGCAAGCGCATGGCTCATAAAATTTGCGGTCTCCATAAAGCAACCGAAATGCCAAGAATGCCCGAGATTGCGAAGAGAAGAAGGACTCGAATCCTTTCCATTGAGGCAGCGGTCAACTGGTCGGCCCGTCTATCAATGTGAGAAGCGATTGAGAGCCAAGCGAAAGCTTAAGCTGCTACTCAATACACTGAATGTTTGGATAATTCAGGGTTAACGATGTGTAAACACTTGGAAGCTTAAAGTGCACCAAGGAGCGGCCATGGCAAAATGGATGCATCGGAAGCCACAACCACAATTATGACAACAGAGTGAAACCACCTCGCCCCTCCCCCACCCGTCTCCCTTCTATCGAGCTGGAAGCATACAATTACTTAGGTAAAAGACCAATATGATGCCCAAAGCTATGATTTGTCCTGTTGCAGCAACAGCAATGCCGGCAAATTGCATGCTCGTTTGGTACACAAATGAGACACATTGTAGCCAAAGCAGGTCGGTGGTTTTACTCCTAGCCTGGCCAACGACCACAAGTACACACACACACACGCACACACACAGAGACAACGGCAATTTAGCCTGCAGCAATTTACTTGAATTAACACCCTCGACCGAAGCGCAGTCAACTTTTATAACTTCTTCTCCAGGCCGTGTCCCGAACAATAACAACAAGTAAAATAATGCATAAATTTATTATTGGCGGAGCAAGTATAACGACCACAGCAACGACCTTGAGCCGCAGTTGGCTACGTGCTAGCCGCAGGCGGTGTCTTGTAACTGGCCAACGTCTGGCTGGACGGCAGCTTCATCAGGCTGCAAGACAATAAATTATCAAATGGCCGTGTTGCCAGGGCAATTAGGTCGCTTTTTATTGTTGCTGCATCTCGTAGCCGCTGATGTTGGGCCACAATTATAATGAGCCAAAGCCGCAGTCGCAGCTGTGGCAGGCGCAAATTGAATTTGTGTGTGTGTGTAATCAGATTAACTATTTATAAGTCAGTTTTATGTACGATCGAGGAAATCCATTCTTTATGGCGGCCCACGAAATAGTGGGTCATTAAAAAGCTATGCAGCCCCCAGGGGTCCTAATCTATGCGTAAACGCCCTTTAAACTTTAACCACGCCCAAGCGCGTGATTTAATGAGTTCTGCACTCAACCCCACATATGTCTGCTGATTTATGCCTAATGACTAGGCCTGAGCTCCGTATAGAAAACATGTGCAATAAATACAAAACTAAATTGCTTGAAATAAAACTTTTGGGGGGCAACTTTAAGCCGCAGCAGCGGCAACTCCAAGGCGAGTGGCGGGGGAATCACATCAAGTGAGCAAAACAGATTTGTCACAAAACCGCAACAGCCAGTAAATCAGCATAAAGGGCGAGTGCAAGTCAAAACATTTCAGAAATTATGACCCGCCCAAAGGGCAGCCGCAAAGAGGCAAAGCGGGTGGGAGTGTGGATGGGTGGCACATTCAACGATAATTGCCACTGCGGGGTAGGTGGTTTGTCAAGGCAGCAAAAATTGCCAAAAAAAGAAAACTACACACTCATACTCAGAGACGGCAGCACAATTTTATAAGTGCAATAATTGCTGCATGTGATTGTGTGTGTGTGTGTGTGTGTGTGTGCGAGTGTGGGAGCTTATGTGTGTATATTTGTATCAGTGTGTAAGTAGGCATGCACAAAAGATGCAAATCAGTCAGACAGCCGGACAATGGTACAGACGACCATGCAGAGGAACGGGCTTGCCGCAACGCTGCCAACATAAATAAGTTGTACGGCTCAGCCGGCGCTTGCACAAGCCTTCCCAGCAGCAGCTTAACCCCATGCCCCATCGCCTCCTTATCCCCTCTGCCCACCCCGACCCCCCCTGGCCAGCACAGCAAGGCACAAATCGTATTCATAGCAACAGCAGCGTCCAGTTGGCCGATGCAGTCTGCAGCACATCTGCATATAGGCCGGAGGATGCGACTTGCTGCTGCATTCTACTGTACATCATCCGAAGAGGGGATGCGGTGGAGTCAACGCATAGTTGAGGCACGAGAGCATAGCAAACAGCATCTTGATGTTGTTGTTATTGTTGTTGTTGTTATTGTTGTTGTCAGCTCACTTGAGCAGACAGTGGACCAGCCACTGACACTTCCGTTTAGGCATTGTTTTTGCATTTTTGGACCGAATAAGTACGCTTACACACACACACACACACACACACACACACACACACACACACACACTCAGAACACTTGTGGTCTGCTTGCTTTGAAGCAATGTCGCCTAAAACAAAGCAATTAAAATCTTTAACTTGGCCCTGGTCCACGCCTCACAATCTCATATGGATAAGTTGTAAATGTTTCATGGATTATTTATGGCTGTTAAGCTTGATGCTTATTAAATAGTTGCATTTAGAATTTATTTATTTTACGAAACACTAGCAAATTTCACATTGAACAATAACTTTAGCTTTTCTACAATCTTGGTATTTACATATGAAATAAGTTTAATTTTTTTTCCGACTTTCCCAAACTGTTAATATAATTTTGTAAATGCTCTAAAACAGATATCAAATATATCGTACATATAGCATAAATATTGCCTGAAGGACAAAAAAGAACACGAACGTTTTGTTTTTGTGAATTGAATAGTAAAAGATGATAGTTTTTGAATAATTGAACGGAGAATAACATAATTTACTGAATACATTTGAATATACAAAGTATTATAATAATTAATCTTTGTGTATTATAAACACTTATACTAAATTTCTTACCGTGAATCAACAGCAATCTTGTAATCGATACTCATAAATGTATTTTTGTAATCTGAACATGTTTCCAAATTAGTTTTAATACACAGCTACAATACTCGATTTTCCCCCAAAAATAATATCTTAATTAATAATACCAAGAAAATAATAATAATGACAACAATAGCCAGAAACTATTTTATTGTTGACTTGAATGCTTTTTCGCCGTGCTTCCATCCAAAACAATAAAGTCTAACTAGTTTAATGTTTAGCGTGATTTCCCACACTCCCCGAAATCATTTCGAGCAGACCCTCAACTGGATGTAGTGCAAATGACAGGGCGTTCTGAAGCATGTTGTGTGTGTGTGTGGAGTGTGTTGTGTGTTGTGTGGAGTGTGGCGTGTGTTCGTCGTCAGGCTACTTATACTTAGCAAAACATTCTGTCATCTTGACAACACACACACGTACATGCGAATTTTTGCCTTTTGTCTTGCAGCAATAAAGCAAATAAAAGCAAAAAGCCAACATCAGCTAAATGTAAGTGAAAAGCGTTGAAAAATGTGAAAACGAAGCGATCAAATGTGCTGGTGAAATGTGCTTGAGCAAGAATGGGAGTTACACACACACACACACACACACACAAGCAGAGTCAGAAGTGCGAGCAAAACGCTTATCAAATGCAGTTAACTAGCTTGTTGACATGTTCACGCTTGAACTATAGTTCGCACACATAACGTACGCAAAGAAAATAATGAAAAAAATATTACAATATGAGGTTTAAGTGAAATTGTTGCCAGCACAGATGTAACCAAAAGTTACAGATGCAGCTGCACAAGGCTCATGCAAAATTAAATGATTATTAAATGCAATTTTACAAATGTCGCTCTCAAAATGTATTTGGGTACATACCTAAATATTTCTGTGTGCGTATATCAATATCAAATTTTTATGTCCAGACAAAATATAAAATTTTTAAAGCCACTTTGATTTGCTACATAGGATAGGCCATCGTCCAATCTTATGAAATTGCTTATGAAATATTTATGATTGCAAGAAAAAAATAAAATAAAATAAAATAAAAGAGAGTCACCTACCCTGCCCTGACCCGACAGTGTCTGACTGCCTGTCTGGCCGCTTCCCCCCTTTATCACGCCCACATCCACCCGCATTTATACACATATTTTATATACTTTCATACAAACATCGAGAGCAGTCGCATAACTGGCAACATATTTTGCCCCACTTACATACTTCTGTGGCCTGAATGCCGAAAAAGATGTGTGAAAGAGTCCAGCGAGTTCCACACGGCTGCTTACAAGGAGCAGAAGCTCCTATTATGCACAGTGTGCGAGAGGTTTTTACTTTTGATCAGCTTTTTAACCGATTTTTCTACGCTACATTTGCAGAAAGTTCAGAATTTTTTAAAGTTTATTAATTTTTTTTTTTTTTGTTAAGCAATTCTTATAAGTAGATAAAAATAATTTAATCAGTTAATACAAAAAAATTAATGTTTGTTTTAAATTCAAAATGTGAGCTTTAATACTATATATCTATATAATTGCTTACCTCTTCTGATTACTGCTTCCTTATGCGACAAGAATGCAGCGCATTGAAATAGCCGCTTAGGTCACATCTCTTTTGTGCTTTCTACTTCCATTTTTCCAATACTTTTCACTTGTCCACTTGGGCCTTGCTCTTGGCTCTTTACAGGATAATCTCGGCTCCTGCATAGCTGTGATTATAGAAGGTTGCATAGTTCGGCGCACTGGCATGCAGACAATGTCAGACATCTGCTCGACCCACTCGGTGCCAGTAAACGAGTGTGTATGTGTGTGTTTGTGTGTGTGTTTGTCAACCATTCTGCCCAAACGTAGGACATTTTTGAATTTCTACCGTTCGTTTTTTTGGGCACAGCACCGACGTCAAGCCAAGAAGCCAGTCAAAAGTACAACATTTTTCGTACTGACAAGATATGCAATAAACGTAATTACAATTTTAGTTAAGGTGGGTGTGGGTGTGTGCTTGTGTGTATGGAAGTGTGTGCATCGATGGCACTCTGTTGTTTACGTATAAACAGCAGTTGATCAATTACCCAGCATTTTCCAATAACTGCTCACTAGATTCTTCACCATTATGCAACTCTTTGCATTGTGTGTTTTATCAACCTCATCTCTCTCTCTCTCTCTCTCTCTCTCTCTCTCAGGACTGTCAACTTTTTTTGATAAATTTAAGAGGCATATTTAAAATTTGACAGGACATTTGTTACATCTAGTTATTTGTTTGAAAGAGGCACTTAAATCAATTGCCCTGCCATTTGCATTCAAGTAGAATCTAACTTGATTATATTTAGAGCTCTGGAGCACACTAAAACTAGAAGTAAATTGTGCAATGAGTCCTTTACTCATCACATTTTTCCTTTAAATAATTTAAAACTTTAATAAATATATTGAAATATTATATTTATTTTTTAAAAATAAAGCTTGCATTTATGTCTTTATGAAATTAGAAATTAAAATAAATAAATTGAAAATTATGCTGTCAACTGTTTTGACTTAAAGCAGGTAACTGTGTTCTGATTTTAATTATTTTATTTATCCATTTTCAATTGAAAAGCTCCGCAAAAGATGATTTATTCTTTAAGGTAAAAGCTTTAGAGGGTTTTATAAAAATTAAAACCTACTTGGCTTAAATTTAATTAGAAGAACAGCAGCATATTGTTGAGCAAATACCACATATGCCATCATATTTTATTAGTTATGAATGTTATGCGATTGCATTGAAAGAGGGACTGGGAGGCAACCATAGGATTTCTACTGAAATAGTATTTGCCAGCTGCTTTTGGGCAAATTCAATTAAATTCGTTTGCAGAGCTATTTTTGCCGCCCCATCTAAGCAAAAATCGATTATGGGATGTGTATCGAAAAAAAAAACCAACAGTCGTGGCCAAAACCACAGCTGAAATTCTTGGGCAAAAGCCCAATAACTTAATTGGAAAAACGCATCAAAGCCGCTAAAGAATTTGCTTGGCGCTGAGGTAGCCGCGGGGCGCACTTAGAAAACCGGGCGGGCTTAAAACTTGGAATGGTTGTAGGGGCTCTCATTTATTTAAGCCAACAATAATGGGCAACTGTCAATGCAGCTGTTGGGCAGACACAGCCCGTTTGCCCTGTGGCAAGTGACAAAATGAAGGTTATTTAATAATAGCACTTGTCGACACAAGTGCGTGTGTGTGTGTGTGTGTGCGGTCGTTTTGAGCGTGGCAAATCGAATTGCAGCTCACAAAAGAGTAAAGTCAAAACCGGCGTAAACAGATTGCCAACATCACCGGCCGACTTTCACTCAATTCACTTCAGTTCAGTTCAGTCAGTTTTGGCTGGCAACTCTGTTGCAAGCTCGCCGCAACACGGAAGTCGCGTTTGTTGCCGCAGAGCGCATCCTGCTTTTGGTTTTTGGCGCTGCCAGCCATTGCCACTCGAATTTTGAATTACGAGCTGCTGTCAGGATGCCACACGCCCACATTCCACACCCACATTTACGCTTGCTCCCCGTTTCAGCTGCATCCTGACTGCTTTTGAAAGTTTTATGCGGCGCACTCTCGCAGCAGCACAACTTTGCAACTGTACATAAATTTCATTTCATTTTATGAGCAGGCCCAACATCTTTGGCAACTCGCACGCACACACACACACACACACACACATACTAACACACACACACACTCACAATGAAATCTATGCCCAGCTAATGCAATTTTATTTCTCGCTTTGCCATTTTTGCAGCCGACTTGCCGCTGGCCAACTTGCCCCTTGCCGCGCCGTGGCTACCAGGAAACTGTTTTGGTGAGTTAAGTATGAATTATGTTGTTTTAGTGCAGGGGGCCTGAGTTTGAAAACTTATTGAAATATGCTGGCAGAACGTTGCCAGTGCCCAAACACTTTTGTGCCCACTACAAACTTGTGTCCTTTTAAGCTTAATTGAAAGTTGGAGAGCCAAAGCGTTGCCCATAATGCAATATGGCCTGCAGTGCAAAGTTTTCGAAGGAAGGCGCCTCTTCCCGGCCGCCAGGCAGTAAATTACCAACAGCTGTTTTCCCTTCTGAGTGGTTGCAACTTGCAAGTGGCACACCTTTATGTGCAACCACCGACTGAGTGCCAACAATTTGGCCAAAAAACTTTTGTTGCACTTCGATTGGCATTGATCAAGTCTAGAATTTAGCAAATGTTATGCTTGCTTTTCAAATCTGGTGCCACAATATCAACATCAGAACCGAACCGACTTTTTACGCGCAACAAATTTTGTGGAAAACAAGAAGACAACAAAGCAAATGAAAAGAAGAAGCGAACGCCAAAAATCTTTTGCAGCTGCTCATAAAAATGTCAGGGAGCACCCCTCGACCCGCTGCACTTGCAGTTGCAATTTGTTATTTGATTTTTTTTTTTTTTTTCTTATTTTCTTTCATATAGCCATGCAAAACTTTAGCTCCAAAAGAAAGGGGGGGGGGGGGGGGAGGGGGGGGGGGGGGGGGGGGGGGGGGGGGGGGGGGGGGGGGGGGGGGGGGGGGGGTGTTGCTGCTTGGCTGGCACCACGGAAATAGCTTGAAGTTGTCAGCTGCGCAATGATGCACATTAAGTGTCAAGTGTCAGACGCTGCCAAAAGTTGTTGACAACAACAAGCAACATTTGCTGGAACCGCGACTGAAGTGCTGACAACTGACGCCGCCTGTCATTGGGAGCGATCTATCCGTTGCGTTGCGTTGGCACGCCTGCTATATTATTTATTTATTTAGTTTGCTTAGCTCCTTCGACCATTTTTGCCAGCTTTCAAACGCCTTTGTGTAAACAAATCTGGAGCCAAGCAATTTCTGGTTATTTTTAGGGCAAACACAATAACAGTCTGCAGCGACAAAGACGACAACTGCGTCGCCATACTCAATATTTATTTGCGTTACCATTTTCACTACCCAAACTGACGGAGAGCCATCTCCTTGGCTGTTTACACCGTCTGTTGCCGCCTGTAGCGGGCGATATCCCATGGAGTTTTCAATTCCGGCTTGAGTACGTGACTCCCTTGGTTTGCAATCCTTTGAAGTTGCATGCCAGTTGGCTGGCGCATATACAATACACACATATTTCGTAACGGAATTGAAATTGGGAATGGCGTATGTGGTATGGGGTATGGGGTATGAGAAAAGCGATGATATTTTGATGCATGTTTGTCAAAAGTGCGATATGTCGCCGACATTTGTTTGCCTTGCAACTTAAGTTGCAATTTTGCCATTCTTATGCGTGCTGCGTGTCGTGTGCGGCATGCAACAAACATAACGACTTCGATTTTCAAATCCGTGGCATTTTCATGCATAATTGAAAATAAAATTTATCCCTGCGTGCCGTCGGCAAACATTTACTGGCTCCTACGCTTAAGCTTGTTCAATTGGAAAAGTTGTAAAATCAACAAGTCATTGGCAAATAAGGGACCCAGCGACAACGCTACAAAAACGCAAAGCTAGCAAAATACTGTGCTTATTTGCATATAAAGCAAGTACAAAAAAATTCAGTGACATTGCTGCAAAACTATGAAATACCCTCGCTAGACACATTTCTGAAGTTAATATATTTGCAGGCTAAAATAAACTTTTCTCTAATTTTAATAATAATGTAATTGGATTTTTACATTACATTACATTTTACTCAATTAAAAAAATATATATTTCTGAGTGACAGACACCAGTACAGGGTATATATAAAGACGGACTGTGTTGTAGAAAGGGCACCAGCGACTTGCAGTTGCGCCCAATGCACGGGGCAGTCAGGTAGTGGCTGTTATTCAAGCACATGACGCTGTTGCAGGCGGTGTAAAAATAACTATGTTTGGAAGCGGAAAGCGGAAGTAAAGGTGCATAGACCGAAACAGTAACAGAAAGAGACATTCAGTGTGACTTGTGTGTGTGTGTGTGTGTGTGTGTGTGTGACTGAGAGTGGCATGTGGCATAAAAAAATAGCTCTGGAGAAAAGTGCAACTTTATATTGAAGCTGACGGAATTTGTATGCCATGCCAATCTAGAAGTGGGCTATGAAATAGGACATTTAACTCAAAGACTGACACATTAAATTCTGGTGGCTAACAAACTTTATTTCTTTGAATTATTCAAAATAACATCTATTAATTCCGCTTTAGAATATGACAAGCAAATGTCAAACGAAATAAATAAATGACATCAGCAATACATTCATATAAAAATGTGGCCACAATTTAGCCAGTCAACAGTTGATTCAATTGTAATAAAATATTGAGCCTTAAATACAGCACAGGTCACAAATAAAGCCAGTATTTTAAAACAAATTCAATTTCCTGAGTGCCAAAAAGATATATTTAATTCAATACATATACTATGTGTACTTTCAATGGCATTGGCAAAAATTAAAAAAGCAAAATAAATACGAAAGTTTTAAAGCAAACATTTTTGGCAATTTAAAAGCTTACACTGAAAATCTGAAATGTCAGTTAACTTGATGTCGACATGGTTTTGTCGTTCAGCTCGCCAACGCGAAATTTGCAATTTCTGTGCAAATTATGCCCACCGGAAGAACGAAGCCCAGACACATAGCTTGAAACTCCCAATACGCCGACAACGCATCCAAATGGCACAAGCCAAATAATGGCCAAACAACATACGCTACAGCATTGCGTATACGCAGAGTCAACTTTAAGCTGGTAGCGTGCTAAAGTTAATGCCTCAGCTTAACCAACAGCAACAACAATAGCTTGCTATAGAAACAAAACTAACTGCCAACGGAAATATAAAAAAATTACCTGAGGGGCAACAAAATGTCAGCGAATGATCAACAATTTACAAAAATATTGAACAAAAGCGACATCATATATGTGCAATAATTATAAATTCAAAAAATTATGCACATGAAAACTATGTTAAATTTTCACATTCACAACTTTACACTGAAAGAAAAACCAACAGTCTTCACTTAAATGTGGCTTATATTCAAAAATTCAAATGTATACATTGGAATTATGAATAATTCATAAAAACAAAAAAACACTTCAAATTGATGATGAAACATAAAATAATTTCATCAAAAAAATTAAAATCAAAAGTATTTATTAAAAATATAATTAATCACATAATTATTTAATAAATTTTTTTCAATCTCATATCATTTTTTTCATTCTCATATCAGTGGGTATGGTTTGATGCAAATACAAAACATTGTTAATTATTTTTAGTCATTCAGTGATCAAAAAAACTCAGGAATCCGTGAATATATTAAAGACATCTATTAGCTAGAATGTTGAACGCACAGCGACTCATTGAACGGCCCTCGTATGCAAATAATAAATTTGAATCGTCGGATAGTTGCTGCTCTTATTGTTTGCGTTGTTATTTTTGTTGCTGTTGCAACAATGCTATTGTCATTTTTAAGCCAATTTCCGTCCATTTTGACGCATCCGCAGGACACACTCACCCACAAAAACAAATTCACACGCACACACAGATACACTGAGAGTAACGCTCTATATGTATTTACTCTTTTTGCGAGACCTTTTGTTTTTCGGTCGTGTCTGTGGCGTGTTGCTGTTGCTATTGCCGTTTTATTGTTGTTGTTGTTGTTGTTGTTGTTATTGCTGTACGCGCGGTTAGTCCGTTTAACTGCACAGTTGTTGTCCTTTCACATTCATAGATACAATAAGCTCTTTATACACATTTATGCATGTTTGCAAATATGTGTGTGTGTTTGTTTGTTTGTTGTGTGTGAAATGTAACTACTATGGCGCTAAATTTTTCATTTCATAAAATTAATCTTAAAATGAACAAAAATGCCAAGCCCTTGTAACTATAGTATAAAAAATTAATTTCATTTTATATGCAGTTATCCCAAATACTTCAAGATAAAATTGAACTATTTTTAAGCAAATAGAAATTGGAATAAAGAAAATAATTTAAAATTTGAATTAAAAAACATGTCGAAATGACAGAAGCAGCAAAAACCAAATTTATAAAATATTCTTTATTGACATGGAATTTAGGAAATCTATCCACGAGTAATTACCATCTCAATTAAATTAAGCAATTATTATCCACCCATTGAACTGCAACACTTTGGCTAACAAACTGATAGCGGCAACAAGAATAATGCCAACAAAAATGCATTCCCACTTTGTCAACATCTAGAGTGGCAATTACACAAAAGGAAATAAAATAATAAAATTGATTGTATCAATACATTTATTCATTGCATTTATCTGGGCTTAAGCGGCGAATGGGAAATAAGTAAAATCTGTAAAGTATCCGACTAGGGAATACCCTCTAAATAAGTGCATATCAGTTATTGGAAATACCAAGAAAATCATTTCCTTTACTATTATATAAATTTCAGAATTCAGGTACTACCCACATTTCTCTGCCGATTATCCCAATTTTACCTAGTGCATCCATAGCATACGTACTGAGCATATCTATAAATAAATTAAATTTATTTTACACGATTGCACTTATAAAATTTGCACAAAAAAAGAGAGATAACAAGAGCCAAAGTATGAGAGAGAATGAATGGCGCCATGTTATTATTTATTGAAGCGTTATTTGCCAGAGTGCGAAGAAGGAAAGCAAATTGTTTGGATGCACCACACCTCGCAGCAATGTGTCGAGCTGCCAATTGTTGTTCGACCAGGAATGCAAAATTTTACCAGATTTCTTATTTGTACATTTATTTTTGGCAACAGTCATACATGCATACATTCAAATCAACACACATGAATCTGAATGGAAAACTTCGCTTGGCAACCTACATTCACAGACAAAACTATTTTGACAGAGTAAAATGAAACAAGTTTGCAAAAATCAAATATCTTGAATATTAATAAAATAACCAAAATGAAAACATAATTTATTTCGTACGAATAAAAGTCATTACTAAAATAATGTAATTTTATTTAATGTTTTTTTCTAAGTTTAAACAAAAAATTCGTATTTTGTAAAATAAAGTTAATTGTAAAAAAATTTAAGCAGTATGTTATTTTGGCAAGCGACCGTAACCATGTTTTATTTTATTATTTTATTATAGTAATAAATTCTGTGTGAACAGATTCGGTTGAATTATGCATTAAAGAAGCACTTCTAGTAAAGCACTTCTAGTAAAGTTTCATGAGTACAAATAAAAACAAAATAGGTAAAAAAAATAAACTCCAGCTGTTATGTGAGCTTGTGAATGATTTGTACATTCGACCCATAATATCAACAGTTTCTGGCGCCTTGGGCCTCGGCTAAAAGCCAATCGTTACGATGCTCAAACACATATTAACATGTTCGGGCCGCAATTCGCTAGCCATTTGTTTACAGTTTGCGGCTCGTTTTTGCCACGGGACATGGTTGCATGGCGCATTGTCAACATGATGTTCAGTTTGCCTCAGTTTACCGGATAACCAATATAATATCGCGATGTTCTCCAAACGAGCCGCGAATGCGTGCACTCAATTTGTGGTCAGGTGGGTGTGTCTGTCCACATCCATTTGACATTATGATAAGGCAGCATCAGACGACGCTGACATGTTGCATGTTGGGGTTGCAATTAAATTGCGGGCTTTGAATGTTTTCGACAGCAGAAAAACATTTACAGCTGACCAGGCAAGTTTTTAATGAGCTCGATTTACGTAGCCTTAATTAAAAACTATGGGCGTGGCAACGATGTTTGTTTACGTTTGCAGCTGCCTTTTTACGCCTGATATTAAAAGTCTGCCAACCACCGGGGCAAAGGAATTTCATTAGTGCACCAGTTGGGCGTGATCAAACGGCAGATTGCCATCGGCGTGGAATGGAGGCCCGCGCGCATGGATAAGTACTCTGGGTGAAGGATATAGCAAAAGTTTTGTATTATTATATGATGGCCTTGTTGTATTTGTTGCTGTTGCACACATGTGTGATTTATTAGCCCCTTTTTGGTGGAAAGTTGCTTGCTTAAAACGCTGGCGATCCCAAACAGCTGTTGGCAAGTTTTTATATGCTATATGTTATGTATGTATGTGTGTGTGTGAATGTTTGTGTATAGCACGAAATTAATAAAAACATAATGAACGGTAGCAGTAAATGTGCTTCTGATTAAGTTAGTTGGATAAGCCTATAAAGATGTAAGGGATTGTGTGTGCTTTCTACAGGATATTTGCTAGTGCAGCAGTCACAAATTAAAGTATTAAATAACACTGCATTTATGCAGGTAAGCCGCAATTGACCTGCATGAAAACAAAATGATTGCGTTTGCCACAAGAGAAGAAAATAAATAACCAAAATTGTTGCCTACTTATGAGCGCGCGTTTAATATGCAACTTTGTGCTGCACAAGGGGTCATATATATTAAAAATACTGCTGACAAGTGCTGCCAGAGCAGCCAGCGCACATGTTTAACAAGCCATATTGCGTTGTATTTCATTTTTATGATGACTTTCGTCCTCACACCCAACACGGCAACAAAAATGTTTATTTGGCGTGTTGCAGCAACACAAATAATTGTCGTGCAGCATGTGGCATTTGCGTGTGCGTGTGCGTGTCGATGTGTTGAATTTTATTTATGATCATGTGAGTTCTGTCTTTATAGCCATGATGCGCACATCGCACACACATATATTTTATATTGCCGCCTTATCTTGAATTTTATGCAAATTTTCGGCAGCTGCCACTAGGCTATTAATATTAGTCACACGCAGGCCTCGACAACGTATTGGAAAAACTAATTGGAAATTGTAAAAGACTCGCAGCCAAGCCGTTGTTCCACCAACAACTGATGTGCAAATTTTCGCGTTGGATATTCAAAAACTTTAACCGCTGTCCTAGTTCAACAAAAAAAAAATAAATAAAATGACGCCAGCTGCACATCAGCATGGGGCACTCTATGCATATATCCTGTTTTGTATATCCAGCAATAGATATACGAAAGCGTGCGTGTGACTGTGAGTAGACAGAGAAAACGTTTTGCTGGAGCCTTCAATTTGTTGCACATGCTGCTCTAACTGCACCTACCATCTAGCGTGGATTGTGTCCACAGGCGCGTAAAGTCCATTAACATGAAAGGCAAACAAACAAGGCACGTTGAATGTCCAAGCTCGCCGAATTTTTAGACACTTCATAAACAACATGGCAAAAAAGAAACCAAAAAATTTAGAAAACTGAATACAAATTAAACGACCGTTTTGTGGGAAAAAAATCGCACGCTGTGCCAACAGTTTTTACTGAATATTTCGACATGACTCAACATGGCTAGCTGCTGCGTAGGCACAAATAATTCTACTTCAAATTAATAGATGGTTCTTGAAGCTACCAATCATCAATTGGAAATACCCATGAGGTTGCATACAAAACCCGAAATTAAAAGCTGATACCTTCAAACAAAAGACAATTGCCTTGGCCAGTTTAAATCAACCAAAACATTGAGCCAAATTGTTTGTTATCCTTTGTCCTCAGAAATGTGTCCCTCAATTCCAATTGTCTCATCATAGAAAATACACTGAGGTAACTTGCCTGTTGTCTAATTGAATGGGCTCGTGTAAATAGCAAGAAAATAGACAATTATTGTTAACAACATTGGTCACTCCGTTAAGCCAATCAACTATATCAACAGCGCGCATACGCCTTGTATGCCGCACACACACACACACACACACACTGACCTACAGCATTTTCGTATATTTAGGACTTGAAATTTGGAACGGGATAGCATGACAATCTGAGGGAGAAAGATTAACAATTGTTGACCGGACGACCCGTCTGGTCAAATTGTTTGGTGTGTAATATTGAATTCAATGGCAAGAGCAACAACACATAGATACACACTTACACACAGCAATAAACAAATATTTAATGAAGGGAAATAATTTCTAATAAGATTTTGCCCCAATTGAAAACCGGATATTCTATTCGACACAATGTCAACAACAACTGTACAAAAAGTGTGCATGTATTTGTGGCTGTGTTTCCTTATTTGTTAAATAAATGCATATTTATATTTACATATTTTGTAAAATTAAATAGAGAGCAGTTACATTCATAGTTCAAATGTGTGCATTTCCAGAATGTGAACAGAATTACAACTTTTTTAATTACATTTAGCAGAACAAGCAGATTGTCTTTTTTGACAATTTTTGTTGCTTTAATAAAATTTAATTATATTTATTTTAATTACAATATACGTGTAGTTGCTTTTATTTAATTGGACAACACAGACGCGCTCTGATAACTAGCTAGATTTGATTGCCTCAAGACCGAGTCGAAAGCTTTGTGCTAATTCGGCATAGCCAAAAGTAAACGAATAGCTAAAATTGTACAAACAAGCCCAGAGAAAAATTGAAAAAACCATTTTTTAAGTTTACATTAAATTGGACGTGGCCAAGTATCAGCAAAACAAACAAGCATGCATATACTCTGCACATAAACTTCAATTGAGCTTCGACTTAAAGCAGCCTACACACACACAGACACTCACACACAGACGCATGTGTGTGTGTGTGTTTATTTCACACCTCAAGGGTGCTGAAATATGGCAACAAAAAGCAGCATACACCCAACACCCACTTATGGCGAGTCCTTGCCCATGCCCCAGCAGCCTGACTGACAAGGAGCGTGCAAATTTCAACAGAGCAACTTGAACGTGTTGCTGCAGGGTATTCGTGCTTGAAAAGTTTTCTAAACATAACTGCAATTTCTGAGCTGTTTTTTCTGTCCTCCTCACTTTTTTCTGCACCCTTGCACACATTGCAATTTCACTTGGCTTCACATTGTTGTTTATGTGACTGTTTTTCTTATCATCATCACGGCCAAAGGATACTGAGTATCTGCTCATCATGTGATCTCGCCCAAGCTTCAGATACCCTTTGCATAGCGCAGATATCAATCACACTTATATTTGACTTCTTCAACTACTTAAAGCATTTTCATATTTGTTGATAGTTAACAATAAAATTGTTATTTTTTTAAATACTTTAAACTGTGTTAAAATATACATTTGGAATACTTCTAATCAATCTAGAGTATTTATGTTTTGATAAATACAAGATTTTTTCGCTTTTTATGTTTTTTGTAGTTCTTTATATATTTTTTTATTATTTTTTCCCCCCTTGAGTTGCATGGTTAATATTGAGGTATCTGGTTATACAGAGATGTTTAACAAAAAAATTTAAACTTACGCAAACTAAATTCTTTACTATTATTCACCAGTTAAATAAAAATATGTTAAAATTAAAGTTTTATCTATACCATTTAAGTCTGTCTTCTCGTAAGCACATGACAAACGCCTTTCCGGCAACTTGCAAAAAGTTTGACTACTTTTTGTCTGCAAATATAATCAACTTACATAATTGAGAGCATTTGATTGTAGCGACCAAAATCTGTCACGTCACATAACTTTGTCCTTTCGTATAGGACAATTCATAAACGGCGGCCTTAACACATACTACAAATAAGAACAAGAACCAGAACAACAACAACAAGGACACCAGCATCGGAAAATGAATCACCTACGTGCAGTGACTTTGTGAAAACAACAACTAATAAAAAAAAAATGCCTGTTTATTATTGTGTAAATCGACATAGCAAATATTTTGTATGACCCTGACAAATCAGTTTTCTCTATTTATATAATAGGCATCAAAAGCCCAGCAAACTGTGACCCAAATGAAAAATTAAACGTGAGTGTGGCAAAACACAGAGCCGCGATTGATTGCGGATATTGGGGAGGCTGAGGCAAGATTCCATAGTGAAATTCCATGGGGGGAAAGAGGAGCGACTCAAAAAATAGAAGCCGTACAAATTCATAGCAATTGATTTGGCTGCGAGTCATGATGCCATGCCAAGAACGCCAAAAATTCTTGAACAGGCTCGTATATGTTTTATATAGATATATGTTTATACACACCTAAAGCACACACACACACACATTTATGATAGGCAGGAAAAAAAGCACAAATGTCGTTCGATTTCGTGAGCTTCCTGTTTCGACAGCGACACGGCATTTATAAAAATCATACGCACTGTTGTACCAGCAGCACATGGCTATGTCAATATATTCTTATGGTCTGTCAGTAGACGACGCTATATAAGTCCCCCCTACCCCACACTCCACCCGCATACGTAATGTTCATTTTGACAAAAAGCTGTCGCCTGCTGGTTGTTGCTTTTGTTGTTACCGTTGCTGCCGTTGTTGTTGTTGTTGTTTTCGTTGTCGCTGGCAGCATAAAAACACGACACCGTTTATTTGTCCGGAGCTGTCATTAGCACGCTTAATCCACTTCGTTGCCGTGCGGCGAGGTGTGCAAGATGGGCAAACTAAACAAATCAAAGGAAGGACAGTAGATGAGCAGGCGTATGAGTGATTGGTCCAAATTGACGGTGACACAAGGGATCTCTTGACATTGGGCTACTGCATAAGAAATTTCCCTTTTAAGTTTTTCTGAATGCAAGTAAAATGCACGAGTAAGCCTTATTTAATTGAAGTACACAGGAAACACAACACATCGTGCTGAATGTGAATTTTGCCTGCAAGCTCGCAACCCAACTCAAAATTTAACATTAAGATCCAATTTAGATGCAATTTCATGCACAGCAGCTTGTCGAGTGCAAGTTGTCGTCAAGTCTACTCTGAAAACACTACACATACTGAACACATTTTACAAATCCATAGAAGGTCACAGTCGAAGCAATTGTGGCAGCGAAATTAAATTGAAATCGCAAATGTAGTGAATAAAGCCCCATCTGAGGCCAGTTGTATTCCAGCAAGAATAATTTAAATAATCTTAATCAGATAGAAACTCAGTAAGTTCTTGGAAAAGCGAAGTTAAAGTATTTCAAAAAAAAATTATTAACAGAAAAAACTCAGTTATAGTTTTCGAATAGGAAATGATCGACTAATAGATAAACACTTATAATGAATAAGTCACACAATTTTTTGAAAATCGCATAGAAAGGTAATATTTATGAAATATTAGTTCGATGGGAAAATAAGAAGTATTCGCATTAAACTTTTTAAAATTAAGATGAACGAAATTGAGTAGGGGAGATTTAGGCATATGAGATGAATGCAGCGATTGAGACAAAAAGACACACAGACTCACGTGGTCTTTACTTCGATTTATTTAAACATAATATTTCGTTTATAAAAACACTTCAAATGCTCGTAATACGCACAGGATACGCAGTTGTGAGAACCAAATTCAAGCGAAATAGCTTGATTTAAAGACAAAGTCGAAAAGCAGCTAAAAAAAAGTTTGCCCTTGTTACTCGGATAACGTTTATGTCCATAGCCCGATAGAGTGCTTTGCACACATGCGCCGTAACACACGCACAAGTTGAAGCTGAAGCGGTAAGAGTTTGACAGCTCAACTTCAAATGACAATTGGCTGGGCGTGTGTTTGAGGGCGTGAGCACGTGAGGGCGTGCAACACAAGGTATACGGCATTAAATTGGCCAATTTGAAAGTGGAGATACTCCATGGCAGACAAGAAAATAGGTATCAAACACGCCCACACAAATGCCGGCATTCTTTCACTAAGCTAACCCAGGAGTTTCTCGTGTTCTCTCTCGTGTTTGAGGCTGGGTGCTTTTCAGGTCATCCCTCATCACCGGAATAGCAAAAAAAAAAACAAAACAAAAAAATAAAGAAAAGAAAAGAAAGAAAACATTTGAAACTGTCAATCAGCGGCAACAAAACAAGCCAACAAACAGCCAACTAATTGGTTGAAATGCAGAATTGAAAAGTCGGCACGGCGCCAACACAAAAAGTTAAAAGAAAACCAAAAGAAAAAAAAATATGGTGCTGCCAAAAAGTTTTACGCTTATTACACCAAGAACGTTGCGAAACCGAAAAGAATGAAACAAAAATCCGTAACTGTAAAAAATGGCGTCATGATTCATTAGCAGAGCACGCCAAGTGCGTAACTTGTAGGCAAGTCTATTGCACCGACACCAACAGTTGCCTTGGCTAATTTAAATTCCTTTGACGCCATCGCCACTGACGCCGCCTTATTAGGCATAGTCGAGCTTGACAGCTCCTTAAGCGCCTGAATGATTGACATCAAAAAGGTTGCTTTGAAATTTTCCAGAATCGCCAACTCAAACAGGCCAGGCAACAGAAAGAGATAATTAAATATATATATTCTGGTAAAATGGATATAATTAAAAATGCGCGTCATTAACACAATTTTACGCTGATTCTTCACTTACATATTTTTATATCCCCGACCAGAACCTAGTTTTTACAACAATTTCTGTTTTCTTAGGTTTTAATTGCTTGACTTCGCATTTTATGGGTATCTTAAGAACATAAAAAACTCTCAATTGAAACCTAAACACAGTTCATCCAAATATAGAATATTTAATGTATTCCTCACCATTTGAATACCTAAAATGTATATTAAAATTAAAGGACAACAAGTTTTAGAGCTAAAGAAGGTACAGTATAAATAAAGAAAATAAGTTCATAAGTAGCTTAAGATCTCAATTGCAGGTTGTCACGACTACAATCCAAAAATATCAAATATTTTTAGACACACGTTTTATAATATTTGTTTTACCCGGCTCTCAACAGTTTTAACGAATTCTTGAGCCAAATGAAAAGAGATGTATGTGATAGATATTTGCCCGCTCTTAACGTTGTCGGCTAGAGCTCTGTGACAACAATTTCAAGCGACAGCGTCGGCTTCCTAACAAATCTCACTAAATGCCAAGACAAAAGTAAATGAAATTGCACTAAATCTACAGGGAATTTTCTTCAAAAATGTTCAACCTTTGCCCGAGCTCGAGTTTTGCCCGAAATTGGCTTAGGATTGTCCTGCGTTCCTTGTTCTCCTTGCGCTTGCCTTTTGGCTGGCTATAATCAAAAAAGGTACGAACAGGCCTAGGCCAAAGTGATAAACCGTTTCCACTGACATCGCATATAAATCTGCGACAAAGTTGCGTCTGCCAGACCCACGGACAGCTCCAAATCGTGCGGGATTTGTCACGCCAAATCGTTGAAAATGGCGTGCGTTGTTTATTCGCTCTATCTTCCACTTCCCTCCCCCCCTCCATACTTTCATTCTCTGTCTCTCCGTTTAGTTTAGCCAGTGAATTTTGCATAAAACACTGGCAGTTGCAGCAACAACACAACCAAAGCTCGTCTCCGGCTGTGTCGTAAATCTTCCAGTGGCTTATCTACAACAAAACTGTGTGCTTTTTAATTCGCTGCAAAAAATATGCAAAAAACCAGGCAAGGAAAAAAAAACAGACAACAAAAAATCTAACAAATGTTAATGTTTTTATAAAATTAGGCACATGTTTTGCCTGCTGAAGCCCCTTTTGAACGTATCATGAATGCGAATATTATTTATGGAGAGAAATGTTAACAAGGCTTACAAGATGAGTGTCGAAATTAGGCCAAAGAACAAAACAGGGCTAATAGCAGTGTAGAAAAATTGCAGACATTTTGAGAGCTTTTCTTATATCATATAATCGCATTATCATAAGCTAGCATATCACTCTGAAGATAATGCAATATTATATTATATTAAAATATAAATAGTTTATTTTATTTTATATATTTACCAATTCCCAAAACAAAAGCCGCCACATTGAAATATATTCATGTATATTAAAATGTGCTTATCAAAATTTAACGGCGCTTTTAATAGGTCATTTATCATAAAGCACAGACGCCCCAACACAATGCCACTGATTGGAACAAAGCAGAGTGGAGCGCTTATATACATATCTCCAACTTGATAAACGAGATGTCACATAAAACATTTTGGCTTATTACCAAACAAGCAGCCCATATAATGGCCTGAATTAACACCTCAGCTAGTTCAATGGCCGGGCAGAGAGAAGCCAACAAAGCTGGCCTTATAAATTTGCAATTATTTTAGATTGTTATTAGAAAGCACTTACCAAGCATAAAAAAAAACAAGAAACGCAAAGTATTTTAATGAATTTGATTAGATTTTGACGCAATAAATAATTGTATGCAAAATGCATATTTACCCGCGTAATTGCTGCAAATTTTCGTTTCATTTAGCCGTATCGTCGGCACAGCCGCAACCCAAAAATACAGAAATTAAAAAAAAAGACACGGGCACACGGCCAAACAAATGACCAACTGGCGGCAATGAAAAAGCAGCAAACAGATTATAACTCCCAGCTGACATTGTGGGCTTTATTATTTGTCCATTGAAAAATGCGCCGTTGCTTGGCTCAGCGACCCAAGTGGATTTTAATTTTTCAAAGTTAACCCACAACGTGGGCGACCCTTTTTTTTCTTTTTGTTGTTGTGAGTGTCGCCAGAATAATGTACTGGCCAGGAAAGGAGCTAGATGTGTTTGTTTAAACATCGCCGGGATTTGCCAGCAGTCCATTTTATTGTTTACCTTCCCGAATGTTGGCTGATTGATCCCTTGGGTGGGTCAGCGTAATTAATTTTGCGCTTTGATTTGTGCAGAGCAAAAGAGAACCATCAAATTGTCACGTAATTATATTTGTGTTAATGATGTTTCGTGCCAGCCATGAAAAGTCAATTAATATTTTGGAAAATGAACAATTTAGATTTGACATCAACATCAGCGCCGTCAGACGACGCGAAGGCAGACAGCGCGCGGGGTCTTTAATTAAAATGCTTGGCCGCAATTTTAATGCATGCTGTGATTTTTAATTTTCATTGAAATTGCAGTCGTCTCCTAAAATCTGTAGTATTTGTTCTGTTTCTGTATTCTTTCTGCTTTGAAAATGTCATTGAACTCGAGCCGGGCACGCGACTTTAAACGTTTGCAGGTTGCGGACAATAAAAGCCAAATGATTGCTCCATTAAATTATATTAGCGTTAAGTGGCTATTAGTCGCTTTTTAAACAAAAAAAAAAAATAAAACTGGTTTAGCGTTTTACCGGTAACTTTTCAAACTAACCAACCGTAACAAAATGAACAAAAACAAAAAGCAACAGCAATATACTAGTGGTATATGAAACAGTATTCAGGTGTGAAATAGCTGTAAAGTTAACTACTTTGACGAGCTTGTTCATGCACAAATGCATATAAAGGTATATGCAATTATAGGTATTTATTTCGAGCCCTCTTTAAGCCTTTATAAATATTGAAATGCATATTTTTTACACATACTTTATGTATGTTGGCATATTTAATTGCAAACTTTTTCATTTGTACCAAGAAATATTACTCATACGCCATGTTAAAAGTTGAGCCCGTATTACTTGGCCGCGTTCGAATTAAAAATGCATCTACCGCCAGTTTTTTGGCCCGTTGCACTCATTATATAGGAGCCTAGTTCCTGAAACTGAATATGCTCTTTGTGGGCTCAGGTACGGCACGTTCAAGGCATAACTTGGTTTGTGCATACTCGATTTTGGAAATACTTTAAATGCTCGCATCAGTATGAATTACTATAAATGTTGTGCAGAATAAATTGAATTTCATGGCAATGTCAATTAAATGCATGTAAAACTCAATCGCCAACGACGTTTTTAAAATGCACTCCCGCTGCCATCAACGACATGGACACAGATACAAGCGCTGCGCTTCTTAATGAGTCCTCAAATTGCTGATAAAAGTGCAGAGGCTGTGTGAAAAAAAAACCGAGTTGCCGTTGTCACTGACATCAGGACGTGGCTCGCAGAGTTCCCTGAAACTGGCAGGAAACATCGATAAAATTGGCAATAATGATTCGAATTGCCTGGCTTAATGACCAGCCATTACAAGAATCACGCCCTGAGCTTTTTTAAATGATTCAATACACAGCATTTAATAATAGTCAAAGGAAAAGTTTTTTAATCAAACTTGCTTGGCCAAATTTTTAATGAAATTACAACTTGCAAAGAAATGAAAATATAAAAGAATAAAACGAGACACTTGTGTGTGTGTGTGTGTGGTACAAAATACTCTCTGTCGTAGTTATCCGTTTAAGCAAAAAGCCCATTAACAATTATGAATTTCCTTTTGCCGTCAAGTAGTTGAAACTTAAAAGGAAAGCTCACTGGCATTGACTTGGATGCACGGCTTTTGTTTAAGACCGCCAACAGTTTGTATGGCTGCACTGTTACCATATACAAGAGCAAGGACGCCTTGGCTTTGCCTCATTTCCAGTTTTTACTTTTGAAGTTTTTAATTCTTTGAATCTTAATGACTTCTCGTAATAAGTTTTCATTTCTCGTAATTTCTTAGGTTAATAGAATCTTTCCAGCTTGCTGCTACAGCTGCCGTGTCGAGCAACTATAAATGAAATGACAGTGGGCAATTGGCAATTTTAATAAATTATAAATAAAAAAATATATATATAATTTAAACAAGTATAATGCGAATATTAAACGATTCTCTTCCCAAACTACATTAAATTGATTGAAGCCAATCGCTTGACAGGCTGTTGCTTTATAGTCGAACCCACTGTAAGTACACTCATTGAAACTTCTGGGCTGGCAACAAAAAATGAAATAAAATAAAATAAAGAGAAGAAAACCATTATTATGAAGTTGACACAAAGTCAGTCAGCACAGCCGCAGCACTAGAGACTGGCCAGGAAAAACGCAGACGATAATAATGACAAGGACAACGATGTTGAGTCCTTGCGCCTGCCTGGCATTCCCAGCCATGAGTGCTATCCAAGGGGAAGCGCTAGAAATGCATAAAAGTCGACTACATAAAACGCAGCAGGACCTCAGTGGACATTTATGCGAACCGCGCGCTCTGGCTTAAAATTACAAAACGGTCAAGGAGAAAAAAATAAATAGTAAGCCGACTCGAAAGAAATCCAACTATAAGCCGCGCTTAATGCTTCAGACGGGCAACTAAGCCCACATCATCATTATGATCATCATCATCATCATCCACGGCTGCGGCTAATCATAAATTCACAAGCGGCAAAAGTGCAACGCAGTAACAATTAACTTATTAAATGGACTTTGGGGGCCAAAACAAAAGACAAGCGGACAGCGGATGCGACAGCGCAAAGGATGTGCGCGTGCAAATTGTGAAAATGAAAGCGAACGGGGCGTCAAGATGGCCAGCAAGAAGTGAAGAACTGTAAACGGAAAGCAAAAGAACAGCAACAGTCCACCGGCCTGAGCAAGTACTTTTTTTAACATGCGTCCGGGGACGCCCTTCTTGCCACTGAGTCGTCGCCACACCGCTGCCGCTCCTTTGCCACGTGGCGTAATTCATTTAACTGCGGCATCTTCAAAGTGCTTGGCTTGGTACCCTAAGCTCTATTAACGCTCTCTTGATTGCAAACGACATTTGCTAATTAGTGAAATTGATTTGGAATTTATGATGCGCAAAATAGCCTGACTATATATGGACTGTCCCTCTCTTTCTCTTTCTCTTTCTCTTTCTCTCTCTAATTGAAAGTTAATGCTTTGCATAGTTCTTCTATTTTAGTGGCAGCTGTTTACAAAACTGAAATCAAAGCCATTCCTTATTGTTGCATATTACATATTTTTCAACACTTCCTACTTTCTCTTTGCAGTTGTTGTGACATTTTGGCAACATAAAACGCAATGGCGCCAAAGATGACGCCATTCTCGCCGCTCGACAAAATGGCGACGACGAGAACGCTCTTCGCTTCTTCAGCGGAAATACGCGGACTTTGCCGATTGCTGCTGCTCTGCGTTTGCATTGGCGCCGCCGCAGCTCGAGGTAAAAATAGATTAAATTTCTGCATTTTCACAATTTACAAACCCATATATGATATGTTCATGCAATGAAATTCATGATTACAGCATTTCTATTTACATTCCGACTACGTAAAAATATTTTTAATACAAATATTTCAAGTCATATGTTAGTAATATTCTGCTGACTTTTTTTTTAATATTTATTTATAATAAAATTATTTTTTACATATTGGAGCCAAATTTCCATTTTTATGGCATAAACAGAGTATCAAATAGATTTATATGAGCGTACGGAAATTAATAAAAAGCATCTATATGTATGTGTATGTGTGATAGTCACATATTTCATTGGTTGGTCAAAGTGCATGCAAAAATTCATTTAACACAAACATCAAAGTGTTACCAGCGGCGTATTTCGCGAAAACTAATTATCTGTCAAAATCATATTGCCAAACAAGTGCACAACATTGTCCTTTTTTGCTTGTGCATTGTGGCCTGCGGATAAATGCGAATATTATTAATTAAAATATTAAAAATGTATGAAAAATTTATCAGTGCGTATGTGAATAATTACAGTATAGCTTGTCTTTTGTGCATTATACAGATTATTTCAATTGGGGCAACAAGCTGTCATTTTGTCCGATGCAAATATTAAAGTAGCAATTGCTTTAAAATTAATTAGTAACATGTAACATTTTTCCTGCTTAAATCTTAGGCTTAGTTTTCCCAACAAATATACTTTGTATCATTATTTCAATATAATTCATTTGAATTATTGAATATACCTTTGAACACTTTGATTTTTTAATCAATTTGAAAAATGTGTCAACATGGCAACAATGAAATTCTATTAAAATACTCAACAAATATTCTGCGCGATTAAGCAATTTACTCAATGCACACAAAAATATATAAAAAAGTAGAGAAAAAAGTGCGTTGAACTAAAATAAAATAACGTCAGCAGAACAACGCTGACTAGATCCGACCAATGAAATATGAGTGACAAAATCACATAGAGGATGTCACCAGGGTTTACATGGCTATTTCGATAGCGACAAACTAAATCCTTCGTCTCGACACACAACCGCGACAACCACAGCAACAACAACTGCAGCAAAAAACAAGTTTAAATGCCGAAGTTACAATTGCACGACTAGCAGATATCCTACAGGTCCAGTGCACTATAAGTGCACTAAATAATTTAGGAGTCGTACTTCAAAAAAAAATTTAAACAAAAATTTAAATAACAACAAAAACAAACAATTTATGATATATTTCAATTAAGCAGCTTTCTACCACTTGAATATACTCTTTTGTATATTTTTGCCATTGTAGGATACAATATAACGATGATAAATGTATCAGAAACTAGCATACATTTCTGTGACACATCATGCATATACATACATAGTAACATACTCTTATGTACCTTCATATATATGACATATAGTACTCGATGCTTGCCCAGCATCGGGTAAAAAAAAATGCATTTGCGATGCAACGAAAGGGGATCACGTGATATACCATGGGATGCCCGATGCTGTTGCTGTTGCAGTTGCAGCTGCTGCAGACGGCGGCCAGCAACTCATGGCAATTTCATAGCCATATTGCGACAATTTTTATTAAAATTTAGAATTTTTCAATTTATTTAGCACTTCTCTTGGACCCTGTGTCTGCGTCGCCGCACGCCTCGACTATCGGGCTGCTGTTTGCTTTTTGATTTGTTGCAGCTGCGTGAAATTGGTCAGCAAAAAAAATGGCAATGGACACCGTACGTGATTTGAATTTGCCGCCCCGCATTCAAGCCAGCAACCCCGAAAGTCAGCATTTTGTTTGTTATTTAAGCGAAAAGCGATAGGCAGCTTAAACGCCGTCGTTTCCACAATTGGCAACTGACATTTCAATTGAATACGCCATTTCGATAGTAATATAGCCAACTATCAGCGCTCTCTAGCATGCCACGGCATCCAAATGGACGAACATCCAGTGAATCCAGCTCCCAGGGGCAATCACTGAAGCACACGGAGCATCCACTGCACCGTACACCGAATGAAATTATATCTGCAGTGGCATATGAAAAAAAAGTGGGTGAAGGCAAATTAGATATTGCAAAAGCTGAAGCTGGAGCGTTTGCTGTTGTTGTTGTTGTTGTTGTTGTTGTTGTTATTGTTGTGGTTGCTGCTGGCTGCTGCAGCTACTGCCGGTTGGCTGCCCTAATGGAACGCACCGATGGCTGTCAACACGCTGATAAGTGTTGCATCCGTTGGTTGCCAGCTCCAGGCATTCAATCCGTCCAGTCCGCTGCTCTCCCTGTCCAATGCATTGACCCAGGCCAACGCTAATTTTATTATGACAAACGTGCACAGTCCAGGAAAAAAGTGTCGCATTACACTACTTAACGAAGTAAAATGAGTATATAGGGCTTTTCCGTTTTTCTTACTTGAAACTTAAAGCTGTCAACTTTTTCAAAGGCAGCAGATTAATAGTTTAACATCTATTATCATTGAATTTTTTACAAATTTTATGTAATCAATCGGATCGTTTATCGATCTCTCCAAATCTTCCACTTTATTAGAGCTAGTGCTAGAGTCATAAAATTGAGTAGACAGCTTTCTGATGAACTCCTCTAAAGTATGAGCCGACCTCTGCCACTACAAAATCGCTACAAACTAATAATAATAATCGACTGTTTATACGGCGAACGAGTATTGCGCTGTCGGTTTTACTCGGCTTGTTCGTTATTATATTTTTTTACACACTTTATGCGGTAAAGTCACGTGAATTACCTGCTCGTAAACGCTCAACTGATGTGAACTGTCATAAATCATTGACGATGCTCACCTCAAGCGGCGATCTCAGTCAGCCACCGACTTACACATCGTTTTAACCGCTTGTGGCAACAGCACTAAATTGTAATTACGTTAATGCTCAGGCAGAGGCTTGAAACAGGCTTATAACTTATGCCGCTGGCAGTGAGTGGCTAATTGAAAACGATCGCAACGATTAGGCTTGGACCTGGCCAACTGCAGACGGCCGGCCAAGTAGCTGCGCCTAACCTAAGTAGACATTTAGTTGGCATTACAGCAACGCCCACAGACAGGCAGGAAGCCGAGCACCGCATCCAGATACTGGCTAACAATCTTGTTGGCACAACTTCAACACGTTACTACAAAATTGTTAAACAAACCGTCTGTAAATCGAGATTGCAACCAGCTGCCGCTGCGGCTGCGACTGCGCAGCTGTCAGTTCTAATCTAAATAAGCGATTTGTCTGCGCATAACTTTTGCCTTAACCGGCTCGCACGGCTCCAAGAAGAGTGTGGCATGCAACCGGCTTGGAACTTGCAAATCGTTGCCGCAGCCCAACTAAATAATAATTTGTATAATTTATTCCATGGAACTCTAGGCGGCACTCCAGGAATGCGCAGGGCGATAGCTTCTTATGGCCAGCTGCATCCTAAACTGCCTTCAACTGATACTCTTATAAATAATTAACACGTGCATAGTTGCCCACTTGGAGCTTGGAGTTTGGAGTTTGGAGCTGGGTGTCTGGTGTTTGCCTTGCAATTTGTAGCTTTTTATTGTAGTTGTTGCCTCTGCTTTTTATTAGCACTGTGTTGACTTTTTGATGGTGGGTAAATTGCACAGCTTCCGGCATTTGAAGTCGTTAGTGCTGAAGATATTTCAATTGTCTACACTGAGACACGGTCTTCTAAATTCAAATACAAAATAGGTACAAAGTTTGTCATTTTGTTTTTGAGCATTATTTAATAAAATTTGCATTATTCTTATGATACTTGCTTATAATGAATTTGCACTCAGTTGTAGCAAGGAAAAAGTCTTGGTTTTTTCTCTAAGTGCAGTTGTGCAGAGGTCAGGGCCTAATAGGCGCTTTCAAGGCTTTATACGCCGTCAAGAACACAACTTCCCTGCCCTCAGGCACGCCTTTTGTCTACAGGTAACTGAGTCACTTAACAACTGAAAGCAGTCTGTCTGTCCAATTGTTAATGTATAATATAGTCTAGTCTGGCGCATTTAAGTTTAACGAAATGTTATTGACCTGAATAACAGGCATTGAACTTGAATGTTACAACCCACGTTATCAATAAACTTACCTCCAGTTGACCTTATATAGACACGTGATCTGTGTCTTAGTAAACTTTGGACAACAAGCGTATTGTTAAAAACTAATCTAAATGAATACCCAAGAAGGTGTTATCTACCCGCAATAAAATATCATGGCAAAACCAATTCGAGGCCGAGTATAAGAGAAACTTAACATCAAAACAACGTCAACAACAACAACAAAATGATGTTGTACATCAACTGCCGCCTGCTGCTCTGATTTCACTCAACAGCCAAGCAAGCGGTTCGAACAAATTTAATTCATTGTTATCTATTATTTACCATGTACCGCAACATTGCTGGCACCCCTCGTGCCGCACAACGCCCCAGTGGTTACTGTTGTTATCACTACGGGTACACTGTGTGCTTCATGCGGAGAGAACTGAAGACAATAGACCTTTCTGGGCGAACGACAGAGTCTCCTTGCCAGCCTGCCTGTTGTCTGGCTTTCTTCCTGCCTAGTATCCTATTGGGAACATTTAAGCAGCGGGTGGGCGTATGTTCAAGTGTGTGTGTGTGTGTGTGTGTGAAACTTGCCATGCAAAAAGCAAGGAACCAACACACACACACTCACACACACACATGCACGTGCCAGTTGAAATTGTATGGAATTGCTGCTGTTGTAATTGTTATTATTCTTGTGGTATTGTTGCAGCTTAATTGAAAATATTGTAAGTACAACGTATGTGTGTGTGTGTTTAGTAATCGCTTGCAGCGCTTCATTGCGCCACACAAATGAAATTAATTGAATCCCGCGAGCTGCACACACACACACACACACCCACACATCATCAAACACACACATTGTTGCTTAATGCTGAATAAAGTTACTTACGAATATCTAACTTTTCACGCCTAATAACTGCCGGCTATTGACGTTTTCCTCGAACACTGTGACGGAAACAATGAAGGAAAACTTTAAACTGGGCATTTTTAAGCACACTGCAGTGCGAATACTCTGTACATAAAGGACATAGATCAAGTTTTGTTTAAAACCAAATATTCGATTTTGGCCATATTCGTGCCACAATGTAGATACGTCTTGCAAACAATAGTTATTAAAGTATCGAAAGGTTGAAAAGAAAAAGAAAAAGCATAAAAATCTATTGAATGTACTTAAAATAAATTCAACAACAGTACAAAACAAGCAATATTGTTCTACAATTCAGTTTAAAAATAAAATTTTTGGTCCAAATTTATGTAAAAATTTTTCGAATATATACCCTAGTGCTCTCATATATATAGGTCTTAACTTTCTCCAGTCATAACTTTGCCAAAACTTAACCGATTTTCACAAGGATGGTCTTTTTGTTCATGGTTCGTTGTCTGGATGAATTCTACATTTCAGTTTAAAAATAACATTTTTGATCCCAATTTATGTAAAAAAACGGAAAGAGTTCTCGATCATTTGAAATAAACTTGATCTGCGTATGGTATATAGTACGAACCGAATGAATCCAAGATCAGCTTTTTAGCTTTGTAGTCTCTGAATTCGACGCGTTCATACAAATAAAATTACAAATACAAATAAAATAAAATTTATGACAACTACCTTCAGACGAGCTATATTTAATTGAGAGTGTTTGTTAATAGGCCTCAAATTCGCAGAAGTGTATATACTCTCGACAGTCAAGCTCAAAATAAGCATTATTTGTGTTTTTTAACAGATAATGCATTTGACTTTTAGGGTAGTTTAAGAATTCATGTAGAAAATCATTCACTTTACATAAATTTTTATGCTTATCATAAAAAAAGCTGATAAATATGGGAAATCAGCTAAAATCGTGACATGTTCCCATCAACTACCTAACAGATAAAAACATCAACATTGTGGTTTATGAATCAGTTTCTGATCAAATCCATGTATAAACCAAAAACAGTCGCGTGGTTATATCGTTAGCTAACCTGATAAATTAGGTTGCAAACGCAATTCATTACATGGCCAAGAACAACTTGTTTAATATAGTGAGCACACCCTAAGCCGGACGCAAACTGACTGCTAACATGCCATAATCCGATGCCAAGAACATTAAGTAACGGCCATAAGCAGGTCGGGCACAACTCCAATGATAATAATGCAACCGAAAGAGGTCAACATAAAACGAAGTAACTAAACTCTGTCCGCTGGCAACGAATATGAACCCAGTTCGGACCGAGACCAGCACGAACACTGGACACTGGACAATGGCTACAATGTGGCACGTTTTGGATACAGCCGATTCATGAACTTTTGCCTTTCGCCTTAGTTTAAGCCAAGACAAGCTGTACTTTGTCTGAAAGGCTTTTTGCTTCCGGGCTTTCATTATAATTTTGAGCAACTCAACATTGGCGAACATTGTCTTGGCGCGTGTTCGTGTCCTTTTATGAGTCACTCAGTAGTTGTTGTAGTTGTATGTCTGCTATATGCAATTAAATTAAATATTAAACTTAATTACACGAACGAACTAACGCGTTGTGCAGCACGCAGCCGTTGAAGTCCTGGAATCGTTGAGTCATCGAGTCGACAACTCGTCGAGTTGCCGTCTCTCCGGGCCTGTCCCAATATGACAACGCTCAATAATGCAACATGATTGTAAGAAGTAATGAAAGTCAATTGTTAGGAAGAGGCGACCGAGCCGGCAAAGACACTCTGACTCTGGCTAGCTCTTTTGCCAGTTATAGTAGGTCAGGTCAGGTTGCTCATACAGAGATTTTTACCCCACGGCTCGGCACTAACCGTAATGACAATGTTGCTTATATTTTGCGACACTGCCTCCGCTGCTTGTTAATTGAATTTAATGTAGTTTAATTGAGACGAACATGATTCTAACTAAAAGCGCTTTATGTTTAATTTAACAGCTACCGTTCAGGCAGTCTGGCAGTCTGGCAGTCAGCCCGGCAAGAATTCAATAGATGCCACCCAACTACTTAGTTGACATGATGAACTTCGATGCTTTTAAGTTGTTGAAATTCGAAATTAATTGCTGTCACTTCAAAGGCAATTTCCATTTAAATGTGCAGAAAAAGGCATTTAAATATTTCATATTTTTTATGGCAGCTGTCAGCAATTTCTTACGAGTTTATCTACAAATATGAATTATGTATGCCAATCGGAGGAGTTGTGCATACAAAAGCTGGCAACTGTGTCACACGCTGCGTATGAGTAATGGTGTCGGATTCGGTGCACTGGTCATTGCAATGTTTTCAAGGACATATCCAATATTAAAAACTGTTCGAGCGCAGCGCAGCGCGAAATTCAAATGCATCTGCTGCGCCAAATTCCAAAGTAGTAATCGCAGCAAAAGGAGCAGCAAACAGAAGGAAGCAAACGGAATCTTCAACAAGGACAGCTGCTGGAATTAGCGTACAGTTGCTTTCCCATACCATACCAGACGTCATGCGATGCAACTGTCACAGCACCAGGCGCACTGTCACCTCGCAAAGAATGTCAAATGGCAAAAAAATAGTCAAGCTGCATAATAAATTGAATTTGTTCTGACTGGTCATTTGACGCATCTAAGGCCGCGACATAGACTCACACTTGAAAACAAGCTTAAAAGCTGTATTCAAAACGACTCAACCAGTCGATACCCTGTATACAAGTTCTATACTTAACTGTGATTTTGTACAAACAATAATTAGATGGAGTTTCTTAAAAACAAAAAGTTTTCTTACAACAACTTTAACTTTCGATAGCTTATATTTAATAAAGTCATCTAATTCGGCCAGCTGTAATAAAAAGACACTGCCTCGCTTCAAGTCTGAGAAACTAACATAAAACCAAACAGACAGACGAACAACGCTATTTTGTTGGTGTCTAAAAATATATATATTCTTTAAAGACATTATTCCGCAAGCGTTAAATCCGCTTTTTTTTTTTTAAGTAAGTCTGATTCGCTTTTAAATGCGCTGAGATTATCTGTAAATAATATTTGACCTAACTTCCTGCTGAGCTAAAATAAATACTTTGCAGAATCGGATTGCTAATCTGCCTGCTCTTTTTATGGCTACAGGGTATACAAATTTAGGGATCATCCCTTGGACTCTCTCGTACTCGCTTCCCACTTCCCCCCCCCCCTGTTCGTGTTTCTCGCATTCTTCGTCATCCCGGCCGCACACGTACGCTGTCCAACATAAAGTTGGCGACAAAAAGCCACCAGACGCAAATGAAATTGGAATCAGCAGCGGCAACAGCACCAGATGCCATGGGAGTGGCAAACTTGGACATCAACTCAAAATTCCAAATATCATATTTACAACATGCAACTACTACTCGTACAAAGCGAAGATAGCTTCCAAGTCTGCTAGAATGCAATGGTAAAAGGGCAGAATTAAAACTGACATCTGAATTCCTTTATTTTGTGTACAGCTGGCAGTTACACAGAAAGAGGGAGACAGATAGAAAGAGAGAGAGAAACAAGGCAAAAATGGTTTATTGTATTAGCCTGGCTGCAATGCACGGTAATCTAATCGAGACTCATGACTGGAGCTTCAGTGAAAAATTACGCGATGACTATTACCAAAGTTTTCAACACTTTTACATTTTCATTACATTTCCTTGACGCAAATGGAAACAAATTTGAATTAATTTTTGTACACCTTTGAGTATTTAAATTAAATTAAAAATAATGTCACCTGCCGCCTGTAGGTTTTTCAAGCCAACAATCTATCAACCACATAAGTGTCTCTCTTAACTGTTTGGCATATGTACTGCAACTTTATATGCCTCGGGACAATAACTAAATTTGAAACATAATGCCCAAACTTTTTATTACTAATTAAGTGAACTTTGTTACATCACACAAAATCTGCCCATGGCGCAAATGATACGCTAAATTGTCCCAGGTTAGTACCCAAAACAATAGCACAAACAGCTAAGTTAATGATAAAAAAAAAATTAAACTAAATTTGCACTTTGGAGCTATCTTTCTCTCTCGTTTTTTCTTGCTCTTTCAAGCCAAACATTGTTTCAATTTTTTAAATTAAAAATTAAATTGCCAACACGCCACTTGACAACTGGCCCCTAACACCGCCCACTGCCACACCCCCCGTGTGCCAAGTTGTCGTGCGATTTGCACAAAAATTTGTGTACCATCGAAATAAACTTAATGTCGGGTATCCTCTTTATTATAGTCATAGTGAAACCACACAAAGGCTACGCTCAATAAATATTCAATTATAAAACAAATAGAAAAAATGTTTATTACTATTTATAATTTGCTTAATAAGTGTCGCCGGCACAGTGCCAGCCAAAACTCTACCTACACACCAACTCGGGAAAGCTAAAAGTGAATATTTTAAGCTTTTATAACTCCATTTACGATGCCATAATGTGCTTTAATTTTACAAATTGAAATTTGAACGCAACAACCTACAGGAACAGCATTTTGGCAGTGGCCCTTCACCAGCTGGGTTGCCTATCCAAAACTATTTGCGGCCATGCTTCTGCGGTCTGAATGTGGTCGGGCAACGTAACGGCTGTCGCCTGCCGGGCGCCACATAAGTTTGCGGTCGCTCCTTTTATTTCATTTTGCATAAGTTCTAAAGTACACATCATATATAATTAAAATCACAAAACGGTCAATTTTGCCCATGCGAGCACACCCCGCCTAAGTATAGGGGAAGCTGCCATTGGGTTTCGTGCATTTTACAATATTTGCATTAAAATTTCATGCTTTAAAGCTAATGGGATTTGCAAGGTTACTCGAGTTGCAAACAGACTTCGTTGCCCAACAATGAAAGAATTAGACAAGTTTATTGGATTTGTTGGAATATATTATTTAAAGGATATTTAAATAGCTCTGGCTATTGGTCGAGGATTTGAATCAATATCCACGTTGTAGATTTTCATTTTTAAATAAATATACTTTTTAAATAAAATAACTCTTGCAAAGAGTTAAAGCTGATATGGAAAGTTTTTTTTTGGAATTTTTGAAAGCCCTAATTTTTTTTGAGTTTCTGTTTAAGCTACATTTTATGATTGCAAATTCTTTTAGTTATTCCGCCATTAAAGCGACATAGCAAAAAATAACCAAATTTTATAAATCATTATTTTCAAACCACAAAAAAATTGATTTCATTTCCTCTTAGAATCCTTGGGCAACTTTTATTCATGCCTTTAATTTTTTTAAGCCTTATTATCAAAAGCATATAACAATCTTGTAGGACTAGTGCGTTGTAGGAACACATTAGCCATAATTAAGTTTTATGGGCCTTGGATTTGGCAATTTTGGCACAATAAATGGACCTGTATGGTTGAGAGCACGCCGTCAGGCCATAAAGCATTGGCTTTGGCTCCAAAAAAAATCGCCCAGTGACTGATGCAAATTTATGCCTAGCCCAGGCGAGCTCTAATTTTTAGACGCGCGTTTACAATGTTTTTGCCAGATTTGCATGTAGCAACAACAATTTGGCTTAAAAGCGAAAAAACAGAGCAATTTTGTGGGAAATGGAGTTGCGGCAGAGATGTGGGCACAAAAAAAAAACATACACAATTCATTTTTGAAAATGAATTTGTTCCGCTGTAAGGGCCATAAATGCATTTAAATTTATTGGAATGCACGACAGCAGCATCAGCATCAGCAGCAGCAACAGTATAAGAAGAAGCTTGGCGCAAAAAAAAATCACGCTCAGCCATTGAATGACAATAAATTATCAATTTTATTTGGAAAACGCGAAAAATCCCGCTACAAAAGAGAAGAACGAGTGCAAAATGTCAAACGAAATTGAGCAAAATATATTCAGGCGGGGCATTTGTGACAGGAAGTTTCAGTTGGATGGTTTGTTCCAGCGGCCGGTTCCGAATTGCCAGCACATATATCCTATACATATTTATATACATATATCTACATATCGCATATATCCTTTGACAAAAACTAAATGCACTCTGTGTGTGTCGCCGGGCATGACAATATTAATTTATATGCTTAATCGAAAAAGCCCAAAACTAAAATGGACATCACTTGACTTTCATTGCAGACATTTCATCATCATCAGTCTATGCACGCGCCGGCCCCGATGACATCGCCTTCTATTGCCCAGAGGAGGGTCTATTCCCCGATGACTACGACTGTCGCATTTACTATCGCTGTGAGAAGCGTTCGGAGCACTACATCAAACCGTACATGTTCGCCTGCAGGGAAGGAACTGTCTTCTCGCGTGCCCTGCAATTGTGTATGCCACCAATGCTGGCCGGACGTGGGGAGTGCGCACCCAATATGAACGAAATCGATAGCGGTGCCGAGACGGACAGCCAGCTGCAATTTGATGGGCTCGTCAATGGCCAGAATGGACATAATGCGATGCTTAACAATGCCGTCACACCCGCCGCTTTGGAGCTGCACACCTATGCCACTGAAAATCAGTTGCCCACAAATTACGGACTGACAGGCCTGAGTGGTGTTTCAGTCATATCCTTTTCGAGCTCATCCTCTCTGCGCTCGGCTGGGAATGATGTCGATGGTGTGACTTGCGAGGATGATGGATTTATGAGTGATCCCACGGACTGCACCGTGTTCTATCGTTGCATCTCAAATGGACGCGGCTATAACAAAATCGGTTTCCGTTGCTCGGACGGCACAGCCTGGGATGAGTCACTGCAGTCGTGCAACCATATGTTTGATGTACGTGCCAATGGCGGCTGCCGCAATCAGGCCGCTCCGCTCAGCGATGAGCAAACATCGACACAGTCCTCCCAAACCAGCTATCAGAACACCACCTCATCATCGTCCTCGTCCAGCAGTCAGCAAAACTCTTCGACAAGCTCTTCAACGTCTTCGTCGTCTAGTAACTGGAATTCTTCCACCAGCTCTTCTAATCAGCAAGGATCAAGTTCAAGCTCAAATCAGGAGTCATCGACGTCGAGCAACAACAATAGCCAGTCATCCGGCAGCACAGAGAGTTCGACCAGCAGCAGTCAGCAGGCCAGCTCGGGATCTGCAAGTAACCAATCCTCAAGCAACAATCAGAGCTCTGGAAATAATCAATCCTCAAGCAACAATCAGAGCTCTGGAAATAATCAATCCTCAAGCAACAGTCAAAACTCTGGCAGCAGCCAATCCTCGAGCAACAATCAAAGTAACAACCAATCGAGTAACAACCAGAATCAAAACACTAGCAATCAGAGCTCAAACAATAGCCAAAGTCAATCGTCCAGCAACAACCAAAGCAACCAAGGTTCGCCTAGCAATCAGTCGTCCACTGGTTCCAGCAGCCAATCAAATCAGAATGCCAATAAGCCTGCACCAACCGAATGCGAGGACGAGAACACCTATATACCCGATAAAACTGACTGTGCCAAATTTTACCGCTGCCGTTTAGATGGTGATGGCAATTTGGAGACGGTGCCATTTACTTGTGGCCCTGGAACTGTTTGGGGTCAAGAGGAGAAAGTGTGCGTTCTGCCCAGCGAAGGTCAAAAGGAACAATGCAATATACAATCTGGCTCTTCCAGTAGTGGAAATAATCAAAGTGGCAATAGTACTTCTAGCCAACAAACCGGCAACCAATCGAGCTCCAGCTCCAGCACCAACAATACCAATAACAATAATAACAATCAATCTGGCAATCAACAAGAATCATCGACATCAAGTAGCAATCAATCTTCCAGCAGCCAACAAAACTCGTCTAGCAACACTCAAGGCTCATCTTCAATGTCAAGCTCTGGTAGTCAGTCTTCAAGTTCTGAGTCGTCAACATCCACATCAAACAGCTCTGGAGCTCAAAACTCTACAAGCTCTTCCAACTCGGGAACAACAACAACAACAACTCCCAAGCCCGCAAATCCTGATGGTGAATGTGAACACAACGAAACATATTTGCCCGACAAAAAAGACTGTGCGCGCTTCTACCGTTGCGTAGATAATGGCAATGGTGGTTTCGATAAGATTACTTTCGATTGTGCACCAGGTACAGTTTGGGATCCCGACTCTAAGGGCTGCAACCATCCAACGGATGTTCAAAAAGAACAATGCAAGGCAATGGCCAACGGTACTGGGACTTCTTCAAGCCAAGGATCGTCCTCCAATCAAGGGTCTTCTTCTAATCAAGGTTCGACGTCAAATCAAGGATCATCTTCCAATCAAGGATCGTCCTCTAACCAAGGGTCATCCTCTAATCAAGGATCATCTTCCAATCAAGGATCGTCCTCCAACCAAGGGTCATCCTCTAATCAAGAATCATCTTCCAATCAAGAATCTTCGTCCAACCAAGGTTCATCATCCAATCAAGGATCATCGTCAAATCAGGAATCGTCCTCTAATCAAAGCTCGTCGTCTAATCAAGGTTCATCGTCTAACCAAGGCTCTTCGTCCAATCAAGGATCATCCTCCAACCAAGGATCATCATCTAATCAAGGATCTTCATCTAATCATGAATCATCATCTAACCAAGGATCATCATCCAATCAGGGATCGTCCTCTAATCAAAGCTCGTCGTCTAATCAAGGCTCTTCGTCCAATCAAGGATCATCCTCCAACCAAGGATCATCATCTAATCAAGGATCTTCATCTAATCAAGAATCATCATCTAACCAAGGATCATCATCCAATCAGGGATCGTCCTCTAATCAAAGCTCATCGTCTAATCAAGGTTCATCGTCTAACCAAGGCTCTTCGTCCAATCAAGGATCATCCTCTAACCAATCGTCCAATCAAGGATCGTCGTCGAACCAAGGATCATCATCTAACCAAGGATCATCTTCCAATCAAAGTTCATCTTCCAACCAAGGATCCTCATCTAATCAAGGTTCTTCATCCAGTGAAGGGTCTTCTTCTAATCAAGGATCATCATCTAACCAAGGATCATCTTCCAATCAGGAATCATCATCTAGTCAAGGATCGTCATCTAACCAAGGATCCTCGTCTAATCAAGGATCGTCTTCCAATCAAGGTTCGTCCTCCAACCAAGGATCGTCCTCCAATCAAGGCTCTTCATCTAATGAAGGATCTTCTTCTAATCAAGGATCGTCGTCCAATCAAGGGTCGTCCACTAATCAAGGATCATCCTCCAGTCAAGGATCCTCATCCAACCAAGGGTCCACGTCAAACCAAGGTTCATCATCGAATCAGGGATCGTCATCCAATCAGGAATCAACAACGACAACTACTCAGAAACCATTTAAGCCAGCAGAGAAGTGCGAGAGTGAGGAAACTTTCTTGGCTGACAATGAAAACTGTTCAAAATTCTATCGCTGCGTTGACAATGGCAAGGGTGGCTTTATGAAAGTATCGTTTACTTGCCCGCCAAATACAATTTGGCATCCTGAGGCCAACAGCTGCAATCATCCATCACAGGTCGACATGCAAAGTCTCAAGTGTAAACGAGTCAGCCCCGGGCAACAGACTAGCGGTAGCACTAGTAATAATCAACAATCAACCAATTCATCCTCCACGTCATCATCATCGGGCAGCAGCACAACGCAGGAAACATCAACTTCAAGCTCTGGATCGAACAGTTCGGGCTCGACAACGACTAGCTCCAGTAGCTCTGGCTCCACGCCCTCGTCGAAACCTTCTGGAAACTGTAACGTAAATGGACAATTTTTGGGAGATGACAAGGACTGTGCCAAGTTCTATCGCTGCGTGGACAATGATAGAGGCGGCTTTTATACGGTGGCCTTCTCTTGTCCACCTGGCACTGTATGGGATGCTCTAATTGAAGCTTGTAATCACGCCTGGGCAGTCAAAGATAAAAGCTGTAGCAGCAGCTCAACCACTCAGCGACCAGTGCCGCCAAACACGACGCCAAGCAATGCCGGGAAACCCTCGAGCTCCACAACAGCATCATCGTCTACACAGAAACCAACTTCACAGAAACCAACTACTCAGAAACCAACTACTCAGAAGCCTAGTACGACAAAACCCTCTTCGCCAAGACCTACCACTCAGAGGCCCGTAACGCCAAGACCAACCAGCTCATCTGGAAATGTTAAATGTAAATCTGAGGGCTTCATTAGTGACCCAAACAACTGTGCCAAATTCTATCGCTGCATTGACAATGGTAAGGGCGGCTTCGTCCAGGTCCCCTTCCACTGCGCTGCAGGCACAGTGTGGGACCAGGACCTACAAACCTGCAATCACGATTTAAATATGTGCAATCCGATCCCGGAAAACGGTAATGGTAATGCTACCACCGAGTCTGATAAGGGTCCCTGTGACAATACCACTGTAAACCCCGGACCGACAACGACGCCATCGACAGAGACCACAACGACATCAAGCACATCGGAGTCCAATACGACAAATCGCCCAACTGAGTCGGCCACGGAATCAACAACAGTGCAGCCCACAACCAACCAGCCCTCAACCAATCAGCCGACAACCAACCAGCCCACAACCAATCAGCCGACAACCAACCAGCCCTCAACCAATCAGCCAACAACTACATATCAGCCACCAACAACAATGTGGACTACGACTACCAGACCGAGCACAACTGAAAGTCAGCCCACAACAACAACCTGGACAACGTCCACTCAATCATCAGGAAGTGAAACGAATCCTCCAACTACAACCATGATTCCCGAAACAACAACAAAGGTGCCCAATTTGCCACCTGGCACCAAGTGTACGGGCGAGGGATTTATGCCTGATCCCAACAATTGTCGCAAGTTTTACCGCTGTCAAAAGAACGGGGACTCCTACTCAAAGTACGAATTCATGTGCGCCAAGAACACAGCTTGGAACGCAGACTTGCAGACATGTGATCACACCCAGAATGTTCCGGGCTGCTCGGGTCAAACAGAAGCACCAACGGAGCCGACGTCACAACCAACAACAACAATAACCGAAGTGACTTCAACCGAACTGACAACAGAACCAACCACCACTGAAACAATCACCAAACCAACAGACCCTCCAACAAAACCCACCACTGAAACTATCACAAAACCAACAGACCCTCCAACAAAACCCACAACGGAAACCATCACGAAACCAACAGAACCTCCAACAAAACCCACAACTCAGTATCCAACCACAACCGACGATACAACGAAACCAACAAAGCCCACTGATTATACGGAAAAACCAACGAAAGCTCCAGAGACCACAACATCAATACCGGGCTATAATCCTACAACTACTACTGAAGACAATCTTAACACAACATTAGAACCGGAAGTCAACTTCAAGTGCCCTGCTGAAGGTTTCCACGCAGATCCTCAGGATTGCAGCATTTACTATCGCTGCACCAAGCTCGATGATAAATATCAAGTATACAAGTTCCGTTGTCCAAAGGGCACAGTGTGGGATTCATCGGTGGACACTTGCAACTATGCAGATCAGGTATCCGGTAATTGCTCCTCCGGTAGCACTACTTCCACAGCAAAACCTGGTGTGACAACAACATCTTGGACAGAGATGCCAACGAGCACTTTGGAGCCTGTGACAACAACTAGGCCTGAGACGACAACCAAGTCTCCCAGCACCACAGGTGGCCCAGTTGACGATACAACCACCGCAAGGCCAGTGACAACAGTTAGGCCTGAGACGACAACAGAGACCACAACGGAGGAACAACCCAAGCCCAATCCGCAACCCTCGAACAACTCAAGTGCGCCTTGTCCCTCGACTACCGAGAACCAAAGTCTGTTTGTCTGCCCGTCGGGCTTCCGTCGGCACTCGAAGCAGTGCGGCGTGTTTTACCAATGCAATGAAAATTCGGATTCGAATCTCAACATTGTGCTGTTCCAATGTCCCAATGGCACTGTTTATCACGAGGCCTCCTGCCGTTGCGCCAAGCCCGAGCCGAGCGACGCGTGCAGCAGCAAGGGATCATCGCGTACGCAGCTGATTGAGGAAGCGCATCCACTGAACTTGGCAAGTAGCTATGTAACTTTAAAAATTGATCAGCTTCACTTATGTTAAATCTCCTTGTTCAGGTGCAAATCCAATCCACAGAGCCGCTTTGTCCGGAAGAAGGACACTTTGCACTGAACGCGGATGAATGCAGTCAGGTGTTCGTCAAATGCGGCTATACCCAGCAGACGGGTCGCATCGAGGGCCAAATATACCGCTGTCCACCGGGCTTTGCCTACTGGAATGTGAGCAGACGCTGCGAGCCGGCCAAAAAACTAACGGGCTGCACCCCATCCACGTACAATGTGGGCGACGGCGTGCCCCTGGAATGGATCAACATTGGCCACAGGCGTCGCAATCTGCGCATCTAAAAACACAAGCATAGCATTAATTTAGAAATGTGTAAAAGGCAAAGAAATTGTTTGCTTCGCACGCGCCCAAATCTGGGCAGCCTGCGGAGCAAATGACGAGCCAAACGACTAGCATAGGTTTTAGTGCAATTACAATAAGTTTAACATGGGTTTTCGTAACAATTTCTGGTGTCGGCACAAACTTCAATTTAAAAAAGAAAAACAGCGTTTTTTTTTAATTTTTTGGATTCCTGTAACAGTTGCATAGGCACAGCCTTTCACTACATGCACAACATGTTGTTGTAGCTTTTCACGCAGCAATTGTATTTATGTATGTTAAAAACTAACGTTCTGAACGCCATATTTAGCTTAGTCTATGCTTAAAGTTTATAATAAATTAAATATACAGAAAAAGTTTACATTAGCTGAAGCTTAAGGTGACTACGGTGTTTGCTTTCTTTTTATGGTTTTCTTTCGCTTTGCTTTACTCTCTATTTCTTCTTTTTTGCCACTGGTGGTGCCGCCGGATTGTCGCACTTGTAGAAGTCTTTTAGGAGCGCCATCGCCTCTTCGGCGCGCACACCGCCAGTTATGTTGATGCGTTGACCCACCACGGCGGCAACATCGATAACCGTCTTGCCACCAAAGCGATCGTTCTCGCAGCCGTAGATGATCTCCTTGACAGCGAGCGTGTGCAGGGCTGCAGAGCACATGATGCAGGGCTCCACGGTGACTACGACGCTGATTTCACTAAACACCTGGCGTGCCGGCAGCCGATGCTCACGGCAGTAGGCTAAGGTGGCATCGATGCATATGAATTCCGCGTGACGTGTTGCATTTCGATGTACATTCACTTCGTTCCCGCCACGTGCGATGACCTTGTCGTCGTGCACAAACACACAACCAACTGGCACCTCGCCGGCGTCACGTGCTCGGCGCGCCTCCACTAAAGCATCCTCCATAAACGCGGCCATTTGGCATGGAATATATGTTTTTTATTCGCAGGCAAACAAAAACAGAGCAGACAACGACGCCACGACACAGCCAGGCAGAGAAAAATAACAAGCAAATGTCAGCTGTTCACTGCAGCTGTACTATGGTTGGCAACGCGTCCGCACAAAATAGGGCAACACTGGCCGTTGGCCAGTAATGAATTTCTTTATTTTCAAAAAGTATTGGCACACCTCAATTTTCAAAATTTTCAACTGCAACATTATTTTTAATCCTAAGTTTTTGGGAAAATAATTATAAATTTTTGTTTAAGGAACATTTTTTAATATATTTGAGAAATTAGAATTAAAGCTCCACTCATGAAGCCTCAAATCTAGTGGGAAGCATGTGACGACGTTTAGAAGCCGTTATTGAAGCCAAGGGATACCCGACTGAAACTCAAATATTTTTTGACGATTTAATAGTTTTTGTTTCTGAAAAGTGCTAATACTTTTTGAAATTCAAATAAATTTTTTTTTTGTTAAAATTTAGTTCTTAAAATTTAGTGTCTTATACAAAGTGAAAAGTTATGTTAAAAATTAAGATGAGCCAATGATTTTCTGATTTACTATTACTATTTGTACTTTGTGCTGTTATTGGCTTTATAATTAGTGCATTTATGCCTCGTTACGCATAAACTTGACAATGTCGTGCTGCTCCAAGAAAGCCTGCGCCTTTTCTGGCCAGTTTGTGTTGTTGAGTGAACGTGGACTGGGATGCGGCAAGCGAAAGACGGACACCTTCTTACAGTAGGACGAGCGCTTGAGCGCGGTGGACACATAATCTCCCACTGCCACCACAATCTGCGGCTGCAGCAATTGCAGCTGTTCGTCTAATGCGTTTAGACACATATCACGAATCTGTTGTTTATATTCGCCTTTTAATTCGACGGGCGTTAGATTGCGACCTTTTTCATCGAAGAACAACAGTGGGCAAAAGTTATGAACAAAGCATTGCTGCGCAAAGGTATCTAGACTGCCAGAAGCCAAGCGCTCGAATAACTGCCACAAACGAACGCCGCTTGGTTCCTCGATCGAGCAATCAAATCCCTTAACAGGCCGCTTGGGGTGCAACCCGGCTGGCTGCAACACCTCGCCAGCGAGTTGCATCGTGTCGCGAACGGTGCCAATGTTGCCAAAGGGTACCTACAAACAAATGTACACAATCTTACACGCAGGTAATGTAAACCAGCATGCACACACTTACGCCCGTCTGGCCCATGCCGTTCGGTCCTGGATTCATGCCTATGAATATGACGCGCTTGCGTCCATTTAAATAGCGTCGCAAATAGGCGCAATGCACTGCAGACGCATACTCAACGGGATTGTAGGCACATGCAATGCCCGCAGGCAGTGTCAATGTAGCCAAACGCTCATTCAACTGGCGCTCAATCTCATAAAAGATCGCCCAGAATGGTTGAGCAAACAGTGGTGAAGTTGTTGCGTCGGTAATCGTTGTTTGCTTTGCTTTTTCCTGGGAAAGAGCCGCTGCTTGTTGCTCGAGCTTCCATTTCAACATTTTTAAAGCTCTGTGAATTGATAAAGTATAAAACAAAACCTGAAACAGCTGATGAATTGCGCGTTGCCAACTCATTCAATGTGGCCAACCACCCTTAAAAACATATTTCAAATAAGCGATACATATATTAAAATTAAATGCACATTAATGTTAAGCTATTATTGATTGCGTGTGAAAGTTTCCAGTTTGACCTCATTTTCCTTCACGAATTTCAACTTAAATTGCTTAATATTTTTTTCAATGTTGCTGTTGACAACAGTACCAAAAATTTTAAGAAATTGCTCTACCTGCAAGCAAAATAATGTGCGGATTAGTGGTTATACTCAATGCCATTGGCGTCTGCGCACTTACGGTCAGATCCTTTTCAGGACAGCCCAATTTGACGAATTCGCATTGCGGTGCGTGCTTAAGATGCTCCTTCCACGGATCGTCCTCGGACTCCCAACCGTCTAGCGTTTTGCCGCATACAAAGCATGTAGCCGTATCGTTTTCACGTTTCGTGCCCGTCCAATAGAAACCTGCCTCAGCCATCTGCCATCAATAAAAATTATATTAGAAAATTAGTTTACAACAATTTCTACAATTTGCTTGCCTTGCCAATGCTGCATGTAGACTTTGCTGAGAAAGGCCAGTCCTTGAAACTGTCAATGCGATGCTTTTCAAGCAGATTTAGCTCGCGAAATTTTTCCAGTTTAGTTTCGTCTATTATAGTTGTAGCATCCATTATTGAGCTTGTAATTTACACAAAATATTTCAAAATTCTTCCACACACAAAACACAAGCAAGCATCAAGCGTAGCGCGTCGTTATTGCTGCTTGTCAACCCTAAATATTTATGTTAAACATAACAGCGACCCCACGTAACAGTTTCTTCACTGTTATTATCAGCGACTAGTATTATGTTTAAAAAAACAATTTTATATTCAATTTAGCCAACCTATATCATACTATATAAAATGGTTTCGTTCTTATATTAAAAACATAAATGTACCAGTCAGTTGCTTGCTTAAATAATTATATAAAGTTCGCTTGGAATTTGAAAATAACTAGTACTTTAACATAACAGATAATTGTAAAAGTTGCTTATCGACTTATCGATCGAATGCCAACAGATCCTTGGCAAAGTAAATCAGCAAAATGTTTGTATCTCTTTCCAAGTAACCATTTTCTTTTTTATTTAACAAAAAAATATTTCTGGCCTAACAAATATTCACGAAAGGCCCAATCAAAGTTATTTTTAAAGAAACCAATTCGGACGTTTGAAAAGGTTTTGCGAATTTTCCAGCACAGAAATTAATTTATCAACACTGGCAGACTGGGACAGCTGTTCACTCTGTTTTGTCATTTGTTGTATTTTTTTTTTGCTACACATAAACATTAAATAAATGAAAATATAAAAATAGTCAAAGAAAACGTTACCTGTTTATTGTTTGTATTGAGTTTTATCCAGATTCTTAACATATGCACTGCAGTGGTCCACAAACTCGCTTCTGTTTTACATTCCCACACGACCAAAATTGATTTAGAAAGAAAAAAAGAAAGTGCTTGGCCCTAAGAGCGAAACCTCAAAAGGCCTTGGAACAGAACGCAGCCTAATTAAAATTGCACTCTAAGGACGCGTACGTTAATCGGAACTTGGCAATGAAATTGTGCAGTGGCTATGAATTCCAGACTTGAAGGCACCCATCAGCTCCAGGGGCCATCGACGAGCCCCATGGCCACAGAACGCAAGCCGAGCAGTCCCAAAATGGAAATTACAAAGCTCAACCACGAACTTATCGAGGAATGTAAGCGCAGCCACGAGGACTCCATCTTGCCGCGCCATTTACGTCACGAGCTTGAAAAGTATGTATGATAACAAATGGTTACGCTACCAGAAGTAAAAAAAAAAAAACTTACCGCTTCGAACTCGTCCGTTTCGTCGTGCGTTGATAAGCGCTTTGTAGCCAATTACCGCAAAATCAATATTTTCATTGCTATTGTTGTTAGCGTCACTGCGATAGAGGGCTTATCATCAGCGGTTTGAATACTAATCGTCGTCCTAATCGGACTTCCAATTCGTTGCAGGCATCCACGTGAGTCCCGTCGCGAGGTGGTTAGAAAGCAACGCAATGGATGTGCTCCACTCTTCATTGCCTGCAAACGTGGCGCAGTGATAATAGCTGAGTATCTGATAACCATTTGCGAGGCGGACATTGAGCAGCGTGGTCACTTTGAGGTGCCAGAGGACAATAGCTTTCACCATGTGTCGCCACTGTGGGCAGCTGTTGTGTCCGGCAAACTGTCCATGGTCAAGTATCTGGTGCGCATTGGCTGTGACATCAATGCCACATCGGATTCGGGCTCAACGCCGGTGCGCAGTGCATGTTACATGACGCACACTGATATTGGTATGTGTCATCCTATATACCATATTATCTGCTCAATCATCGCACTTTTTCTGTTTTACAGTCAAATATTTGGTGGAGCACGGTGCAGACATCAAGAAGCCAAACATCAATGGCGGCACTTGCCTGATCAATTCAGTGCAGTCCGTGCAGCTTTGCCTGTATTTGGTGCGCAAGGGCGCAGATATCAATGCACGCGACATACAGGACAAAACGGCGCTACACTATGCCATACAGGAACATCGACTGGACACCACAAAAATGCTAATTGCAGAGGGCGCCGATCCCTTTGCCAAGAGTCGTTATGGTGACGATGCGCTGCGAACGGCCTGCCTGAAGGGCTCTCATCAGATATTTGATTATCTAAAAAAAGAATTGAACTATTCGGTCGAACGTATCGCCGAGGCACATGAACTAATGGGCTCCACTTTTCTGGACGAGCACAATGAGTCCCGTGTGTGCATCCTACATTGGCGCATGGCCCATCACATACGCGCCGCCTATACGCCTTATATTGAAAAAAAGCCAAAGGTACCGCAACGGAATGCGTATGAAAATGCCGTGGAATTTGCAACTCTTGAGGAGCTTGATAATATTGCCACGGATATGGATGCCATGCGCACCCAGAGCCTTCTGATTTGTGAACGTGTATTGGGCCTTACCCATAAGGATATGCTCTTCCGTTTAACATTTAGGGGTGCCTCATACGCCGACTCTCTGCAGTTGCAACGTTGCATCGATCTCTGGCGCTTTTTGCTCGAGGTGCGCGTCTCCAATTGGTCCATATTGCATTTCGAGACATGCTTCGCAGCCCAGGCGTTAGTGCGTCTCATGCTGGACCTGCACGTGCGCAACTCGAGCCACATGCGAAGCGATGCACGTGCTCATTTTATGCATCAGGATAATCTACTGCCCCGTTTTGAGGATGTCTTGGGCGTATTCCGTACGCTGGCCGAGAGCGCTGTCGAGGTCAAGGAGCTGCTGCAAGTGCGTCCCGTCTTTCGGCGCCAGCAGGAGAACTATGACCGTGTATTGCGCTGCTTGGCACATCTCATCTATCTGCTGATCAATACCGTCCACACAGAAGCTCAGCACAAGCTTATATTTCAGGCCGTTCACGAGACGGTCGTTGTTGGGAACTTGCGTAGCGCCAGCACTGCGGACACCCTCCTCCATTTGGGTGCGTCACGGCTTAATGTAATCAAAAGCGGTTACATTACCGAAGACAATTTTACCGATGTGAGTTTATTCTGTTAAACAGATGCCTTGGCTTTTTATTAGCTATTTTATTTTGACCTTGTCAGAAGACTGTGTTTCCCAATGCGGAAGTCATTAAACTCCTCATCGAATGCGGCATTGATGTCAATACGAAAAATGAAGCCAAATCAACGCCCCTGCATGTTGCCTGTCAGCCCTACAACTATGACAATGAGGTAAGAACAGGCTGAATAGTTGGTTGAAGCCGATTTGATTTTATTGATTGTTGATTATCATTTTTCAGATTGTGCACTTGCTGCTTGAGTGTGGCGCGGACATTGATCAACCGAATAGGGCGGAGACGCGACCCTACGATTCTATTGCCTCCAATCCCACCAACACCATACCGCTGCTCAACTACGTATCGCTGCAGTGCTTATGTGCGACGGTTCTTAGCAAGCATAAGATCCGTTATAAGGATCAGCTGCACAAACAGCTCGAGCAATTTGTCCACAACCATGAACCATAATCAAGACACTTTTGAAGGCACGTCTCTGTTAAAATTGTAAAAACCTATGTGTATTTAATTTGGCCATATCGAAATTTTACCAGTGTATTTTCTGTTACTTCTTGTCTATTTGTCTATATATATTGTATCTATCTCTACTATTGTTAACTTATTCGGCAAATAGCACTTAAAAACTCAATAACGTAACACACACACACACACACCAATGTGTAGCAAAAGCAAAAAGTGTAAGCGATCAACGTGATATTAAATCTGTATAGGAAATTAAACTGAATCATTAATATTTAGTAAACTTACAAAAATACTTAACAGAGAAATGAAATAAACAATATGTTCTATGCAACTGTTCAACTAGTTCATAGCAATAAACTTTACACATTATCTAAACTCAGATATTTATGCATAAAATATATACAAAAAAAAAAAATATATATATATATATATATATATATATATATATATACTATATACACATACAACTAGAATAACTAATTTATCACTTGTTAACAAAATGAAATTAAACTCCAAATGCAATATTGTAAAATGTTAGTGGGCCAAAATAGAAAACTCAGCTAGCTAGTTGGCTTCAATTAATGGAATCTGCTTTTAAAACGTTGCCTTTCCTATTCGTAAAAACATCAAATATGCGCCAAACAGACTTCACTTGCTTCTTTTTAAGAAACATATTCAATTTGTGTGTCAGTATTGAAGCGAGTTGATAGCAACGGTTAGCAGTTAAGAAATATATGTATACATTATATATATACGCAGAATTCAAATCGAATCTAATCAATAAATGCATAGTTTACAGTTTACAGTAAAAAAAAAAAATCACCTTTTAATGTTATTGGCAAATGCAAATTGTTTCTGACTTGTAAAGCTCTGCCTTTATTAACGAGTTCGAATTACAATACTTATAGATTAAAAGCGCAGAAAAATATATAAATACATACATACATATGAAACGTATGTAATTTGTGACTGATTGACTTATATTAAAACTAAAACATTAAATGAATATACTTTGAGACGACACTATTAAGGAAAACACTATTACGGAAAACGAAAACCACGAAATGGCCAAGGATTGGCCATTGCTGCGCAGGTTCGTATAACTATCGACAATGTGTATCTTCCAGCCCATGTTGCCGTGCGTAAAGGAATTATAGTAGACGGTGTCGGGCCACGTGATATTGGGCGTGATCTCGAGCAGCGCCGGCGGCTCGTCGCTGCAAATGTTTAGCAGGGTGCGATTGAATTTCTTGAATGTGGGGAAATTATCATCCAAGCGACGATCGTAGTTCTCCGGATACCGGGACAAGCACAATGGGCCCGCCGCGGTGGGTTTTGGGCGTCCCCGACGTGTAAACTCAACGCCCGCCAAAACGCGAATTTCGCTCTGCTTGGCATCCGACAACCGATCGAAACCGCCCTGCGGATCATCCGTAATGACCAGTGGATGATAATGTTCCGGCGAATGTGGATTATTGCCACCACGCACTTTGAAGGTGTAGGTCAAGCCGCGCTTCAAATACAGTTCCGGTATCAAATAGCCATTAATATACCAGGCCAATCCGCTCGAGACATGACCCGTCAGACCCTGGTATCCACGCAGTCCGCCCGATGGACCCAAATATGCATTAAAAGTGCGCACGGTGCTGGCCGTGGAAACATAAATAAACGTTATTCACAATTCGACTGTCAATATAGGTTGGTTTTCGCTTACGCGTCCGTTATTCGGGTGCGCTCCCAGAGCTGGAGGGGTGCATCCATGCGTTTCGTGAAGCTAAAACAATCGTTCACCGGCTCCGTTGTGTTAAAGTCAATGACAATGTCGCTCTTGGGGTAGTGTGTGTGAAAAGCGGGCTCATTGTTTGAGTCCAGCTGGCCAAAGGCCCAAATCACATAGTTACTGCGGTCCAGAAAGATTTCCTTATCGCCGTCATCAGCTGCAGGGAGAAATACTCTTAAATCAGAGGGTTTTTTTTTTTTGTATATATATAAACACCTACATGATTTGAGAGTACGCCTGAAGCTAATGGTATTGATGCCATCCTTGCGGGCATATGTGTTTAGCTGAAAGCTGTCCAAGCCGCCGACAACATCATCTCGACACACGCCCTTATTCTGGCCAAGAACCTGGACGCACGGCGCCAGCGATGTAATGTTGTAGTCGACCGTGTAGCCTCGGATGTCATCTATGTAGGCGACGACAACATCGGCGCCAATCATTTGACTGGCAACATCCGAGCCGGAGATGCCAAAGGACATGTAATCCGTTTGCGCCACCTGACCGGACAGCTGGAACGTGATCTGCGGCCCAAAAACCTCCCATGACACTTGCAGATCCTTGTGCAGCTGCCGGCAATTGGGCAGGGAGAACTCATAGGGCGTAATCTTCACCAGCGATGGCGGCACATTCAAGCCATCCGGTATAAGCACATGACCGTAGTTCTCATTGTCAGCCACATCGTAGACGCTTATCCAATCGATGTCGAAGATCGTTTTATCGCCAGGCAGCTCCAGTTCAATGGTTTCCTTATTGTAGGTGCGTATGGGATCCAGGCTGGAATGGAATAATCATATTTGGAATTTAGTGTTTGCCATCAGTTTTGATCAAACGGTATTTTTGGCACTCACTAGCCCCGTTCGTCGGGCATCTTGCTGCCCCGACTCGATGGCTGGGCGCCCACGCCCGTCCAGAAGAAGGTGCGCTTGCCACGCCCATCGTACGTAAAGTCCTTAATGCGTATGGTCTTCGAGTCCAAGATCTCAATGCTGCTGCTGCTCACGTTGTGGTTGCGCTTGGAGAAAGTGCCGCCGGCCTGAGCGCGAGGCGGCTCAAATTCCTCGGGTATATAAACGTCCCCGAAGTTGTTCTGATTGTTCAGATCGTAGACGGCGAGCCACTGTATTTCCGTCATCTTCTTGCGGTCGGGCAGCGTTAGAGTAAAGTCCTTGTTGTGATATCGATCCAAAATGTTGGTTCTGCACGGTGAAAAAGTTCGATTTGATTCGTTAATAGGTGGATTCGTTTTTATACTCCTTCATAGTATAACAGCTTGAAAGCTGTCTTAACTATAACTCATTGTTATGTCCGTTTGTCTGTCTGTCTGCCTGTGTGAAGGTGCATATACCATACACAGATCAAGTTTATTTTCGAAGATCGATAGCTTCCGTTTATTTATTATCGATATTTATCGATTTTTACACGGTTTTTTAAGCATAACTTCTAAACTATAAGATGTAAAGCCACCAAATTTATTTTCAGAAACTTCAGTTGTTGTTAAGGGCTTATCAGACAGACCTAGATTGGACACACCTCGAAACTCCTCGTTATCATTATTATCATTGTAAGTTTGAATAAACATTTATTCTGTTAGATGGGTAGAGAATATATTTTCCTTCAAAATAGCTGTTTCTTATGTTTTGTCATTTATGTTTTTTTTTTCATTTTATATTTCTTTTCTCGTATCTTTTTTACTCACTTGCCATATTCATCGGGTACTATGAAACCTTGTGGCCCGGGCCGATTGCTGGCGCCGGCCCAAAAGAACGTATCCGCACCGTTGCCATCGTAATTAAAGCCAACTATCAAAAACGTATACTCATTGACGGCATAAACGTCGCCAGACACCTGATGATGATACGAGTTAAGCTTGCCCAGATATTTGCCCCGATAGGGACCATCCTCGTCTTCACCCTCCGCGACTGCAATCAGAAATTAGTCGTAATAAATATATTTTTGGAGAATGGAGAATATTTTGGAGAATATTTTATTGTTTTACAAGGCATCGATGCCTTATGAACAATATATAACATTAAATAATAATTAATTAATAAATATAACTGCAAACTATGCTATGCCAAACTTGATATAAATATAGACATGGAAAGTTCCCAAATCCATGATAGGTTTTAAACTCCAATAAATTTGAAATATAAAAATTTACTCTCTTCTCACGTTTTTTTTAAATAATTTTTTTTTTTTTTTAATTCATATTTTTTTAAGTTAAAAACAAATGTGTTCAATGCTTGAATTTTAAAATCATAATGCGATGTTTGCCATTTTTAATGGGCTGAATATATAAAAGTCCCAAAATTTCAAGCATACAACTGATGCTGACTAATGCCTCAGCAAATCATATTTAATTTACTGCCACTGGGCCAGAGTGGCCACAGCCATTGTCTCTGCACTCCCAGTCCCGTAAAACCGGCAAGAAGCAGCAGCAGCAGGCAGCAAGCGGCAGCAGTCAGCAGTAGACCAGTTTCGCTAGTTTCTCACGAAAGTGAATTTGTTTTCGCTGCTGTTGTTATTGTTGTTGCCAGCATTTTATTCAATTTTTTGAACGTAACAAGCATTAAAGTTTCTCTTTCTTTTGGCGTGCATTTCTTTTTATGTACACTTACACAGCCATACATATGTATGTATATATACATTACTTACATGCAGCTGTGGGCAGGCCAAACAGGAAAAGCGCCACAAACGCCAATAAAATTTGTTGTATCAGTCGGCGTCGCTGTTGCAGCGCTGCTGCAGCACGCCCACTAGCAGTGCAGTCGCAGTCGCAGTCGCCGTAGCAGTGACAAAGAACGCCTTGTCTTCTTGTCAATGTCATTGCGTTTGCGTTGCACTCTCTCGCACTTACGCTCTCTCCACGGTCTGTTCCACGTAGGTGTTTTGCAAATCGAAGCTGAGCTTCGTTCAGTTTTTTGTTGTTGCGTTGGGTTTCACACTCTACTTAATACAAGTCAATAACTACACGCACTATCATTTTGATTAAACATTTCCTTTGCTGATTTGCAATTGTTGGGTTTAACTTTTGCGTCACTTTTCTTTCTGCTTCCGTGACGAATTCTGCGGCACAGCACTTGTATTTGGTTGTCGCGTATTTTTCTTAAGGTCGTTTCGTCATTCGCATTGCGTTTTGTTTGTGTTATTATTTTTGAATCGCCTGAAACTGGTTTACTTTGCGACTCCGGCGTTTTCTGCGAACACCAATCAAAAAAACGAACCGTGCGTCCGAGCTTCGTGAACCCAACTGAGTGAGCGGCCGTTAACTACGAGTTTCGTTTGACTGCGCGTCTGCGCGCAGCTTTCTGTGCTTGGGCAAAGCGTTGCTCTCATCCACGCTCAAAGTTTTTGAGTCGCGCGTGCGCTGCATTACAAAAGAGACAGCGCGATATGCGTGTTGCGTGTAACGGTTTTCTCGTTAGAGCAATGTTTGTATATGGAAAATGCGAGGTGAGCAACGTGCGTTCCAACTTTACATATAAAAGCTCCATTTAGACTGAAAAGCTCAGTGATTTTTGAGGTTAACTTTTCCCCATACCGTAGTAAAACAATTATCAATCGATTTTCATGCTTGCAAAACTAAACTTCGTACGTTTGCTTTTATTTGATTCACCATTTTTATGTCAATTTAATAAATCTTTTTTAAAACTAATCAATTGCATTTTATTTTTGCTTTTGTTTTTAGTTGCCTACACAACAGTCGTTTTTCTACCGACTTTGGGCTTTCTTTCATTTTATGAATGGTTTTAATTATAATTTTCTTTTCACTTTTTTAATGTATTTTTGCAAAAGTTGTATTGCGATTTTATTTACAAAAAGGCGTGTTAAAGTTTTATGGTTAAAAATGTCCGTTGCCTAACATAAAATAGGCGATAAACTGTTGCAAACGAAATTATTGTGGTTCAGATATTTTAGGCATAGTTTCTGTGTATGTGTATGTGAGTATGGATGTATGTTCTATTTGTCTGAAACAAAATATACATTATATGTATTAAAAATAGAGATTTCACTTAAGTTTTAAACCAATTTCACACGATTTTATTTTAAACAAATAAGTTGTTTCTCCTTTTATTATTTTGGGCTTAATGCATATGTTTTGTATATATATGTAACTGTTATTTTCCTGTTTTCTATGACTGTATAATTAGTTCATGGAAAATACATATTATTTAATACATTAATTATTTCATAAGAAGCACATTTTCTTTTTATCATTTATGCGTTTACATTCCACTTTTGAACTCGCTTGCAATGCATTTTCATATATATTTATACATATACCATGTATTTATATAATATATGTATATTTATATTCTTTATTAATTGTTTAACATTTTAGCGCACATTTCTGTTAACACTAGACGCTAGATAACCTAAGTCGACCGATTGTGCATGACGGGAGGAAGTTGATGATGGACGATGATGGGTATTAAACTTTACAAAACAAGTATGATTGCAGACATATGAGAGAATAAAACCACTAGGCCGGGGCTGTAACTGTGATGAGCAGGGTGTAGGCTATATATATAAATATATATTAATGGACGCATGCACGCAGTGTAACTAAAAGTAGCAATACTTAGCTTATAACGTAGCGTATAAAAATAAGTGGGTTTCAGTAAGATATAAATTATAGAGAAGTATTGAGAACACTAATTAGATATTTAAACTTAAGTTGTGATTTTTAAGCTTTCATCATTAATATGCTTTACTTGTAAGACTGCATACTAAGGCTTTATTATTATTTGTATTACATTTTTTTTATTTTTTTTTTTTTTAATTTTAATATATTAAATTTAAGTTTTTTAAAATGAGCATTTTATTTATGTTTTGCGTGATTCTCATGAGTGATAACAGAGCTGGAAAGGGGGAGGAGGCATGAGTTGAAGTTGTTTTTTATATCTTGTTTTTTATTGAGATTTAGAATTATATATTATAGGTACGCTAGCTATTTTAATTTATTTTTCGTTTTTAACAGCATGGAATGAACTTGAATGAAAACGAAAATAGAAATATACAACATAATATAAAGCGCACAACTTTCGATTCCAACCTCATTTATGATTTCCAAATTTGTTTCTTTTTTAAACTTAACAAGCGAACATAAAACAAACGAACCTGGATACTAAGGTATTACAATATGCATTTTTTTTTTAATAAATGTTATTTTTTGTTTATTAGAAATACTTGGGCGCGTAATTATGTATACATATAAAAAATCTTGGGGCACTACGTTGGATAATTCGATTGTTTCTTTAATTACGCTACAATGAAAATTAAACATCTGCTTCACTATTTTTTAATGTTATCTATGTATAAAAACTTTTTTTATTTATCTTGTATCACTAAGGAAAATGTTACAAAGCTTTTGCTATGGCATTCATGTGTACGTGTATGTGTTTTGTGTGTATGTGAAAGTGTATATGTTTGGGGGGTCCTGGTTAACCGTTAGGCAAATAATCTATATGAAATTTGACAGCGCTTTAGAAACAAACCAATCGAATTAAGATTTATATGAGGAGGCTGTTGCCACTGTTGCCAAGGCTGTGCCGAGGCCCTAGTTATTGGCGTGGGTGTGTACAATGCTTGCAATAGTAGTTTTAGCTAAAATTTATCCTGAAATATGAACAGATTATTAGTCGCGGCCACAGCGATGATATTCTCCTCAGGATGCCAAGCGGTGTGCAAGATTTTCTTATTGAAGTCCAGACAATCGACGCTGATCTCATCCTTCTTTCGTTTGCCGCCAGTGCAAACTTTTCGTGGCTTTAGCACCGTCTTGGGCTTTATAATGTCCCTGGATGCCTCCAGCGTGACATCCTTTTTCGAGTTTCGATCAAAGACCCGGAAGAAGTTATTATAACTGCCGGTCATTATGGAACTATCCTTGCCATTCCAACAGCACTCGAACTTGTCAAAGATGCAGTCGTTCTCATACAGCGAGCACAACTTGGCGCGAAGATATTCGTGAACCTGCAAGAACACAAATTGTAACTACTTTGTTGATACAAATTAGAGGTAAATTAGACACTAACCGGATAGGTCTCAATGGGTTTTGTCTCCATGTGCAGGTCCCACACCTTGATGCTTAAATAGTCTCTGGAGATCATGTAGCGGCCTGAGTTACTTAGCTTGACATCACTAATGGAGCTGATAATCTCACTAAAGAAACTGCGATTCGTTGGATTTTCGGGCTCCTCGAATTGTTTGCTGTGGCGATCGCAAAGCGCTGCCGAGCGCATATCACATAATCGTATTGTGCCCTTGGAGCTGGAGTAGACAAACACATTGCATTCGGTCGGATGGAATTCCGCTGCGGTAATGACTTCCGTTAGCTCCTCCATGTTAGTCGGCTTGATGTCAACAATATTGTAACTCTGATTGACCACCTCCAGATGCCAGAGGTTGATGCGCAAATCATCGGCCGATAGGAAAGTCTCTTGGTCAGAATTAACGCTAATTGAATTGATGTGATAGGTGTGTGCATTGGCAAAGGTGCGACGTGGCGAGGCCTCAACCATAAGCGGTACTTGCTTCACAGAAGGAACTCGTAAGGCGGTTACATTTTGTGGATCTCTAGTCAGACCGTTCTCCTCTTTTGTGTTGTAGCCCTCGAACGACTTGTCGCGCTCACTGACCTTCCACAATTTCACCGTTTTGTCATTGGTGGATAGCAGAAAGTGCACGGGATTCTTTTGATGCAGCCATCGTATCTTATTGATTTTCTCCTCGATTTCCAGCGATTTAAGATAATCAAATTCAGGCTCGTGCGATTGGAATGTCGAATAGACATTATATTCACCGCGTCGTGGATTGGCGGTTTTTGAGGCGGGATCACGCTGCAATTAAAAAGAACATTAAATAGAATTATCAAACTAATAATAAGTGATGTATATTATTATATATTCACCTGAAAGATGACGACGCGACCGCCTTTATCGCCCGTGGCCAGCAGCTCGCCATCATGATTGAACTCTACGCAGGATATAATATCCGCATCGGTGACATCATCGTCTAAGGCGCCCTTGATCTGTGAGAAGCACCAGGACGCCTCTCCATTACCTGACGAGAAGAAAAAAGGAACACAAATTAGGCAAAATATTCAATTTCACAATTACCCATCACATCACAACCCATTGCCAAACAAACTCAAAGGCCTAAATAAGTGCTTGTTACATCTGATTTTCGCTTTTGCTCGCAGACACAATCAATAGCTGTAGCTGTAGCTGTATAGCTGTCGCAGCCAGAGGACAACGATGACGTCTGCTGCCAGCCAGCCTGCCTGCCTTGCTCAAATATTTACTAATGACGCCATTTCCAGCTGCTGTTGGTTTTCAGCTTTTGGCTTTAAATTGCTTTAAGCACAGTCGCTAGCCAAGAGGCTTTATGAGGTTTATTAAAGCTACACATATATAACTATATATATATATATATATGTTCAGATCCCTTTTGCGCTTTTTACAAGCACTTTTTGCGATTGCTGCACGTTGTGTAAACTGTGGGCAAAGGTTTTTAATTTCGAAAATGTGTTTGGATCTCTTATTTTTCATATATTCCTTCTTGCTGTTTTGGTTCATTGCTTCAATTTCCACATGGAACATGGCAGTATAAATACAAAGACACACATATTTTATAAAAATGTGTTATGTATTTAATAAATTTAATATAGATTACAGATTTAAACAGATTACAACATATATTAATTGTAACAATAAACATATATATATTCTTGGCAATATCTCCGACCACTCCAAACCTACTTAGTTACACAATTAAAAAAAATGTTTTTAACTGAGTTTTTTTCGAAAAATGTATGTTGACAGTATATGAGTAAATAATTATAATAAAGCTATAATTTTACTGGGTATTTCCAAGTGGAGCACTTTCCGATATTTCTATTTTTAAAATCATTATCTGCCTGTGCTGCCCAGCGATTGTCTGTTCTACATACTGTGTGTAACTCTTGGCAAACATTGTGTCCTTATTTGTCTATTCAAAGCGCCACTGGCGACGTCATGATTTGATTGACGAGCCCGCGCTCTGCTCCACTGACGCTAATGGGATCAGTCAGTTAGTCAGTCAGTCAATTAGACGACTATGTCACCGCCTTATTTCTGCCGGCAGCCTATTTTTAGCATAAAACGAATATGATAAACTTTTACATTCGTAACAATTACGTTGCCAAAATACCCGCCAACCCAGTCGCACACAGTTTGGCAGTCATTGAACTCATTTCTTTTCACACTCGGTTTGAAAGGAAAGTGCCAAAGATATGTTATTGCACAACAAGTTTGAGCACAATGCATCTCTGTTCTAGTATTGAATTTATCTACTATATATCTAAGAGACAGCCACAACTAAAACAGAGAACAACGCACACGCCCAACGTGGCGGCGGACTGTTTTCCGGGTCAAGGCAACACAGCAAGTCACCAGTTTTAGACAATAATCCGCCGCACGAGGGCAACTCAATAAGAATCTGTTTCACATTACCAAAATATTAATATAATTAGCATTGAGTTTCACAAAGTAAATATGTTTATGATACAGAGATATATAGATAATAGTTGTGTACTTTTAATATGTCTGCAATGTAAAGATTTTTTTAACCCAAAAACATTATCTGATTCATGGTTTGAAACCTTCAATTATGTTCTGTTTGTTAACCTGATTTTCGTTACTATAAGCGACTCCAGAATAGTTTGATTTGGATTTATGTATATCTACATTTTTGGCAAGTTATCCAGTTTGATTTTTGATTTAATTTGGATACTCCTACAACAGCTCTCGAACATTTTAAAATTGGACAAACCCAAAAATTAAGTGAGTGCCGATTTTGGGGATATCTAATGATATAATTACTACAAATTGCGAGCACCGAGATTATTGTTAGTTTTTTGTTATTTTTTTTCTTCTCGCACTTCCCATACTTTAGCGAACTTAGTTAAAGCCCAAGTAGACATACACATAGATAATCTCATAAGCTCCCACTAACTGCTACTCAAATATTGGCACAATTATTTAACGTAACCACGCGATGTCGCGGCCACCGTGACAAACCGTCCGTCCTGGAACGAACAACCCAAAGCACAGTGCCCTTGCCTGATTCGACTGTCTGTATATACACGGAAAATGAGGTTATGGAACGATTTGTTTTGAATGTGTTGTGTTGTGGTACTCTGTGGGCTCGTGTGCATTCTTGTGTGTTTGTAATTGGAGGAGGACGCATAAGATAAGCCGAAATTTTGGAACTTCTTAAGAAGCACCACGGTGGACAGTTGACTAAATGACTGCGCAATTAAACACGTTAAGCGCAAAGTAATCGTAGAATCTATTTTCAGAGCAGTTGATTAAATTCTGTGCATAACCAATTAACGATGTCAATGAATATTGATTTCCAACTCCCCATATTTTCCCAGCACATATAAATTCTATTTTAATTGAGACCATTTTATTGCCTCTCAATCTATTTAAGTAATTTAAAAAAAAAAATCTTTGGGCTCTTTTTAATTTTCGAAAATCACATATAACGGCGATATGCAAAAGATATTGAGTAAGGGTCAAGAGAGAGGGCATGAACTAGAGCTCTCATGTAATGCTTAAGTTGTTATGTTTTCATAAATTCAATGTAAGTTTTATTTTGGAAAACAATGTCATTAAATATTATCGGCACATGTACATGTAAAAGTAACTTTTACATAATCTGCACTCGATAAAAATGTTGTACATCAAAAGTTTGTCTCGGCGTTTGCCTGGACAACAACTCCACCTTCATTCTCCAACAATTTGCCTAAGGGCAAGAGCGAGCCAAAAGCTTGTTTATGACTCAAACTTAATTTACACAAAATGTGTGAGTAGAATATGAGATCTATGTAGATAGAAAGAGGATAAGCACAATATATATAATATATATTTACAAAAAACAATACACAGTTTTACATGTATGTGTATATAACTATTTACCTATCTGGTTTTTGAGCGTGTTTGCGCAATTGCTTATGACTTAATTAGAGTGTTTGGGTTTTTAAATAATGCAATTGCAATTGCAATTGACTAGCATTGTATCTAATAGCAGGGGATATGAGGAGGTTTTGGCGCTACTTGAGAGCTACTCGTTGAAAAAGTCGTGCTAAAAATATGGCTAATTGACTTAAATTGCATTAAAAGCAAAAACATCAAATCTGTTTGTGATCAGCAATACATTCGCACTAATTGCCTACCTATAAGCTACATGGGTGTGCTTGTGCGTACATCTGGTTTATTGGATAGTCTAGTAAATAATATTTTTATGTTGTTATTTTCTTCAGATATTTAAATGTTAAAATTCAGCAGTTCATATTAATGACCCGGTTCAATCGAACTAATTTGAACTAAACGCTACAACTCTATCCTATAACGTATACACGTAGTTGAAGCATTTTTCGACTCTCGTCATGTGCAAAGATCAATGTTAACTGATAGAATTGTTTATGTACTAATAAACTAGAGCGTTGGCTGTTTGGTTGGGTTTGTTTAATTCGCGTTCAAATTGTTTATACAAAAATTTAATGCAAAAATCAAAATTCAAATGAAGTCAAATCACATGCGATCGACATACACATATATGTATGTGTATATATTGTGTGTAAGCCTGTGCGAAAGTACCCCGACAGCAAGAAGCAGAATTAAAACGACTTACCGGCCATGACAGTTGAACAGCTTTCGTTGAACGACGCGCGCAAGTTAGCAGGAGGCAGCAATCAAAAAAACAACAGCAACAGCAACAACAACCAATCGCACCACACCACAAACAACAACAAAATAAGGCCAAGGAGTTGCGGTCGCGCTCTCACTCTCTCTCGCCCAGTGGAAACGCTCTCTGGGTCTAGTGTTGTTTCAACGTGCGTGTGTTGGGCAACGTGCTTTTATTTGTTGTTGCTGTTGCGGAGGAGTGTGATTTGAGAGCGCGATTTCTTATTGCCGAAGGAGCTGGAGATTGGCATGCAAAAGAAACGAAGAACACAACCGAAAGCAAAAGCGAAAGACAAAACCAAAGTGTTTAACTTTCGTAGCTTTTGTTTCTTCCCTTTTCTTTTGTTATTGTTTGGTTATATATATATATATGTATACTTTTTATTAAATTTTTTTTTGTTGCTGCTCAACACAACTTAAGCACGTATACGTATTACTGGTGACGACAACAACGTCGACGGCGACATGTGGGGAAGAAACTGCAAAGTAGGGGAGTTTTTCTTTTGTATATTTGCCGAAAGCAACATAGCGATGACAACGGCAACGACGATGACGGCGGCAGCAGCAGTAACGGCAGCAGCAAAGCCTACGCTGGTATTTAATATAAAGGCTTTGTATGGGTGTGTGCGTGTGTGCAGCCGGTGGTTGTGCCAAAAAGTTATCTCGATTACTTTGCAGTATTCTGGGCGATTCTCGGCCGTTGAGTACAAGTGATAAACGGGGCGTTGTAAAACGATATAAGCGCGCCCGTATATTTGCTAAACAATGCGATTAATATTATTTATTCGGTGGGCACAAAACAAACACCGATAATTTACCGTACCGACGCGTCTTCGCTGCGCGTTTGCCTTGCGCTTTGTTTTATCGCATTTTCTTTGTAAGTACACTCATACACACATGTATTAACAAACGCAACGGGTGGCAATCTAACCTTCAAAATGTATATTCCTTGTTAGTGCACTAAAAATCTTACCACACGAATTGCATATTCATATTTATTTTGACATGAAGAACCGTTGCTTTGTAACAAAAGCGCGCTGTCAGAAGCAACGGCGTCGCTGGCGACGACGCACAATCAATATTCGATTTAAATGCGCCTTGCACTTAATGTTTTTTATATTTTTGTTTTGGCTAAACACTGCACAGGCTAACGCGTCACCGCAAAGATTATCACCTCAGTATTGTACTCGCTTTTAAACTCGCATGACAAATATGGCAAAAAAAAAAAGCGAAAACCCGAGATTCTAATGCTGCTCTGTTAAGCTGCTTCTTCTTCCAGTTTTTGCCGCCTCTTTTGATGCACTGCTTCGTCGTCGCCGCCGCCGTCGTCGCTGGGTTGCGTCGTCGTTTTTGCAAATGCGGCAGCGGCAGCCAAAATTTACGCACTTTTAAACTATGTACATCATTGCAAAAATACAGTTTTAATGCGGTAATAGCACTTGAACGCGACGTTAACAATTTCAGTTTAATTAATGACTAATTTGTTATGACAATTTCAACATAAAATGGAAGTACAAAAACGTATTGCAAATTTCGCACTTTACAATAGCAGTTTCAGGCCACTAAAACTGCCGCAAACGAACGGCGTTGCGGACTAGTGCAGTGTTGGTCAACGTGCATTTTGAGTGCTGAAAAGTACGTAAAGCTACAGCTGTCGGGGCTGTCGCACATTTTTTTGTTTTTAAATATGGCGCGTAAAACTCTTTAAACTCACTTTGCGGTTTTTTAGCACCGTTTATGTTGATGGCCGTGTTAAGCATGTTGCCAATTTTTGTAATGCTCGATTGTCGCATAAATGTGCGCGGTGGTATGGGTGGTGGCTGTGGATCCGGCGGCTCCAGCACTGGACTTTGACGACCCCAGCGACCCATTTTTTGACGTCTGTGTTTTCAGCTGTGTTACAATTCACGATCTGTAATTAAATAAAATTATCGAATCTATTAACATGTAGATTGAAGCACAGTCGCACCGATCCACACACACACACACACACACACATGCGAATTATATAATGGAATTTACTTAAAACTTGGTCGCTTTAGGCTTTAGCACATGAGCGCATTTCGTGTTTTTCAATTTGTACGGCAATTAACACCTGTCTCCGGCGCGCGATCCTCTCGCGCTCTCTTTCTCTCGCCTTCACACTGGATTTCTCTTTCTGTCAACTTGCACTTATCACACACAAATGTCGCCGACTAGATTTATTTTCCTTTCCAGATATTGCGCACAAATTAATTGTGCAAATGCGCTCGCCGTCTGTTTACATTAGACATTTTACGTTTCCGTGCAAAGCCCAAAGACAATTTCAACAGCTGCCTTGTGCGAATTTAATATGAAGCGTGTTTCATAAGTTAAATCCTAACATCCTAAGGTAGAACATATTGTAGGTTTAGAGGCGTGTCTGCGGTCTGTTTAGCATTTGTATGCCAAATTTAAATGAGTACGTATGCAAAACATGGCAAAATCTAATAAGAACCCAAATGTAAGATCTAATATCTGATTATCGGTCAAGAAATCAGTGGAGTAAAAAAAATACATGTATGTTAAAATAAAAACGCTCTCAGAGTGGAAATTTTTATGCGCCAATCAAAAATTAAACAACAATAAAATAAAATAAATAAATAAAAATGTTGCAATGCAGGAAATATAAATATTAAGGTATGCGAATACGTATATACACTATGAGCAACAAGTTGATCCCGAGGCATGCGCCCTGGAATGAACAATAAAAACAACGTGCTAATGCAAAACAAAAAAAAAATAACTAGAACATGCGATTGTAATCCAATTAATGGGCCAACGTCTCAATGGCTTGGTCAGAAACGTGAGTAAGAGCGTGGCCAAGGCATTAAAAGAAAATTGGAAAGCACTAACTTTTCTTACATGTGCCACAGAAACACTCGACAATCAAATGGGGAAATGGGGGAAATTGTCATTGAGGTTCAAAATTAAACATGCACGCTAGCTCAGTTTGCAAAATAAATTTTTAGAAATATTCAAACATTCAAAAACATTTGTGAATAAATGTAAATGTGGGCATGGCAGCTTTTGTTTTTTTTTTCTCCCTCTCTCTCTCTTTTTTCTTTTTTTTTTAGCTTAGACACATCCACAAAATAAAATAAACAGCGGCAAATTTTTAAGAAATAGCGAATTATGCTGTCATTGTTTTATCTTTTTTCTCGTTTTCCTTTATACACTTACACCTTTGCATGCTATAAATTTCTATCAACGTTTGTAACGTGAAATAATTAGCATAATACGAGCTAAACAATTCGCAATTTATATAAAATTATTTCAGGATTTTAACACATATAAGAAATTTTTACAAACAAAATGTGAACATGAAATAAAATTAAATGTATGAAGAAACATTTTTTATCAGATAAACATAAATTTAATAGCTAGTCCATAAAATTTAAATATTCATAAACACATAATAGTGCAATTATTTCAGGAGTGATATTAATTTTAATTTTAAGAACAAAATGTAAACATAACATAAATGTATGAATAAAAATTCATTTTACACCAGACACATTTAATATGTAGTCAAAAATATTTTAAAATTCATAAATTTATAATATTTACTTATTAAGTGAATGTTCCGGGTGGTTAACCCTTTTAAACTGGTGTCACATATGTTTGCAAGGGTATATTCAGCTTCGGATGCGTTGAGTTTATTTATTTCTTTTTTGGTTTTGGCTAAAATTGTGATCAAGTGCAAGAAGACAAGAGGATTGTGAGCAGAGCAAACGCAGCGGAAGAAGAGTGGCAAAAAGTATAAAAACGAAAATTACATTTTTTTTATTTATACTTGTGCAGGTTTGTGTGTATGCATAAACACAGTCTACATATTTATATATTGCTTAGCAATAATACAAACATTGAAGGTAGCCCCCCGAAAATACCGTTTGTTTATTTTTAAAAGAATGCGAAGGAAATGCGGAAAGTTCGTTAACAAACGCACACATTAACAACTGCGTCAGGGCGCCTCTAAAAATAGGCTCGACGACAATTTAAAAGTCCAGCCGCACGTGCAGCACGAGACAAACTCCTCCCCCCCTTTCCCTTGATGTATTGATGTATTTTGGAACCCACTTTCAGACCGAACGTTTCTAATTTGCTTTTAAAGCGTTTATCGAAAACGAGCAGTTATAATTATTTATTTATATTTAGACGCCTGCTGCAGGACGTTTGCCGAACCCGGACGTATTTAATGTTCCGGCTAAAAACATGATAGATATTCCAGAAATAAACCTCTAAATGTACGTCTATGCGTTTGACAAGAGACTCGAACCGTTTCTTATTTGTTAACAATTTAATATGACTTTTATATTTAGATAAAAATCTTTTTGTATTTAATTCAAAAGAGATTGCACGGAAATTTTATAACAGTAATTTTAAAGGTTCGCAGTTCATCAACATATTGGTAAATTTAAAAAATCACTTCGGGTTATTGATATGAGTAAAGAAAGGTAGGGCGCGAGTTCTATTGTCGGTGGCAATATACCACAATATATAGGTACTGATATGAATATCTATAATATTATAGATATATCTAGGCATAAACGCGCCAATATTGTTTTGCTTATCAAACTGTGTGCGCTGTTGTCTAATTAATGTACTAAATAAATAAACAGTCAACTCAAAGGCGAAACTAATTAAACATTTGACAATAATAAACGGGCTTCGGTTGTATTATGCGCAAAAATATATATGTATACATATATACATACATACATATCTCTTAAGCTAAACAAATTAGATGCCAGTTATCATTATAGTCGGATAAAGCGCGTGTTTCGCGCTTGTTTTTCCAAGCAATTTGAATGAAATTTGTTGTAATTGATGAAAACAGCTTAGGCAAATATTTTGGCATCGAAATTTTAGCTGGTGACAAAATAGCAGCCATTTATTGTTGTTGCCACATGCAATGAATTTACTTTTCAAATTTATATGGCAAATACAACTGTTGCTCGTGTCTTTTATTGTTGTTGTTGTTGTTTTTGTTGTGTTAGTAAAACAATGTTGTTAACCTCAAAAGCCGCCAAGAACGTCAGCAACTAAAACTTGGATCGCACATTGCGACTAGCTTGGGAGGGGAGCTTTTCGGGGTCTGGGTATGGGGTTACCTTTGTTGTGTGCTATATGATATCATTATACACACACACACACATACACAGGAACATCTAATGCGAAATGCACAAAGGTACGTAGGAACTCATTATAGATCCGCATCTTACTCTTTAGTCGGTTTACCACACAGATTGACGCAACTTGGCTAATGTGTAATATAAGGTATATTTTGGGGCGGACATATTGAAACAGCTGTATTGCCATAATAGCCAAAACCACACGCGCAACTTAGCCAAATGTCACAGAAACAGAACTTGACGCCTTTTTTAGCTAAAAACGGCTCAAGCACTAATTTATTATTTAAATTTTTGCATAAATTCTCTTTTATAACATTTCAACGATTTACGCATATTTAACAGTCCGATCGTTTGTTGTTCCGCATCGTAGACTACCTGAATTAGCTTCCAAATAATTGTGTTACACAAATGTTTTAATTTTACAGCTTATTTAGTGTTATCATTAGCTTTGCTTTTGTTTTATATTTATTGCAGTTTGTTGTGCTCCCGCTCAAAAGTGACAGTGTGTAACGGGTAACGGTTTCCTTGTTGTTACCAACACTGTTTTCTCACATTCAAATTTAACTTGAAATGAACGAAAAGCGTGCAGAGCCTATTTGTACAAATGCTCTGCGCTTAACAAATGCACTGAAACTGATTTAAATTTGATTCAACTTCAGCGCAACGCAAATCACAAAACCGCAAAAGGAAAACAGTCAACGCGGCGTCGTTAAAATTAGCACTGAACTCGCATGCGTCGCCCAGCGAATGTGAGGCCTATGGTTTCTACATAACCTGTACAGTGGGTCCAAGCTGAAACGAATTTTATGACATGCCAAAATAAAACAAAATTTCCTACCTTCTTATATCTTATTATTTAAGCACTATTAAAAGATATTATATACAAGTTTTTGGTTTTCATTTTTGATTCACTCTTTTATTTTTATTTAATTATATAAGAAAAAACTGCTGTACACCTTTTTTCCACTGTGGAGCAGGCCTTTCCTTGGGATTTATTACAAATTTTCTGGCCGCTGTGTCCGCTTTGTCAGCTGTGCGCCACTGTACGCGCGCTCTCTTTTTCTCGCTCATTCTTTGCAGCCGGGTTCGGCACTTGTTATGGCAAGTGTGTTCGTGTGGTGGGGCAACCCCTCTCTCACATTCTCCCGCTGCGTGTCTTTCACGACCATGAGGAGGCTGCTCGTGTTCTTTTTAGTTCTGAAGATTTTTGTAAAATGTAAACAAAACGGTGTGAGTGACTAACTAATGTTATTATTATTACTATTGTTGTTGCTGTTGTTGCTGCCGCCGTCTCAGTATTCTTCTGATAAACGCTAATTTACATATTGATGTAGCGCGTTTGTGTGCCTTGCTTATTCTTGTGGCTGCCATTAAACGATAAAAATGAGCGCTGCTTAAAAATGTAAGCGATAAGGAAATCTTGCACCACAATTTTTGTTTACCAGAAATCTCTAAATGATTTGGTTAACATTTGAATGTCCTTATTAAGGATATTGTATTTTAGCCGCAAATGATTGCTGTGTGTGCCCCAGTCCTCGATGCCATGATGAAACATCACCTCCAATACCAACAGCTGCTCGTACAGCACATCCCAATCGACGCCAACGGTGGCGGCGCATGTTTCCAGCAGCCAACGAAACGAGCAGGGGAACAGCGTGCGCAGCTTTTGCTTACTCCTGCCATTTAGAGTTGCCACATATCCGTGCAGCAGCCAAACGTCGAAATTTGATATTTTTAACAAAAGCTCCTCCATCTGCGGATGATCTTCGCCCTGCTCCATTGGCTCTGCATCGATGGTCTCCAGCTTGGGCTGGGCGGCCGCTTCTGTCTCTGCTTCTGATAGTGAATTCATTTGCCGACGGGGCATGTTCAGCGGCACCCGCAACGGATCCATGTTGCGCTCATCGAATATTTGTATGGCGGCTAAATTGTTTAGCGACTTTTCCCCATTGTTCAATTTCAGTACATAAGTGGGCGTGTCGCGTAATTTCCAAAATGGATTGTCTGTCTCCAGGGCTTGTCGACGGACGGACCGTTCCATTATCTTATTTTGATATTGCTTGCCATAAACGGCAACAGGCTGACGGAATGTGAAGTTAGGTCGCCTCTCCCGACGCCGTAGCTCGTCAATCCATGTCTGTGTAGTTATATCGCAATTAGCGCGAAATTCTTTGTGGTAATTGGGTAGCCGGAGCAGCATCTGAAAAATGCCAACCTCCTGGTAATCCTCTTGACAAGCCAACTCCTCCACGCGCAGCTTTTTGCCACGCACGGCCAAATGCTGAGCCAACTCTGCAGTTTGGTTTTTAAACGGCCCCAGTTGACGCTCTGTGTGATCCACTTTCATGAACTCTGGAATCTGCACGCTCATCTCGCCCTGCTCTGCCTGGTTGGCATGGAGAAGAATGCGCTTAAAGTAACTATGCGCCGGTGTGAGGCTGGGCTGAAACTCAATGTGATCCTTGGTGGCGGTTTCGGCACTGGACTCGCCAAACTTGTCTCTCAGCAGTGTCTCAAAAATAAGGCATAAATTTTCGCGCACGCGCTGCATGGCCGGTGTCACCGCCATCTCGTTGTGGTTAAACTCTTGCTCCTTTTGTTTCCTCTCCTTGTGCAGAATGTCGTCAATTTTCCGTCCGCTCTGAGTGGCTACACCAAATCGCTGTGCAAAGCTTTCGTTATAGTGCGAAACTAAAACTTTACGCATCTCCACAAACTGCATCCACTCGGTATAGACAAAAAGCGGAGCAGCTGGCTGCGCATTCGGCTCCTTTGCCGGCTGTGCGAGCTGTTCATTAATGAGCATTGCCGATTCAGATATAGAACGTTCCTTGACGTCATCAAGACCAAACAATAGCTTCAAGACGTATATGATGTAGGCCATGACTCGCGCTTCATAGCGAGGATACACGTGGATTCCAAAAATCGGATCGAATTTAGGTGGCAGCACATCCATTAAGCTGGCCACGTAACTGGATATTACGGGCGGCAAATTCAGTTCCAATACGTAGCGCTCGGTGAGCGCCTCCAAGTTTGGCATTTGAAAACCATTAAGATCTATGAAGCGTGACATCTGTGCGATTTGGAGCCGCATAAACTGAAAAAATAAAATAACTATGAGGTTCAACCAAGCATAATCCAAGAAATGACAATTTTAAAATTTCTTGTCTTCAGGTTTTAGTATTCATTTAATGCTTACCTTATAGCGACACTTGTCTTTCTGTTGACTGAACTCCATCTCCTTGAGCAACTTCTTGCTATTCATGGCCACATTCTCGGGCAAATAGCTGAGCATATAACGACTGGTCATGTGCTCCTCTTCAATAAATCTCATTAGATCTGTAAGCTGTATATCGTCCTCGATCTGGTTAAGCGCTATGGCCAGCACAACATACAGTTTTATAATGTTTAGGCAGTAGATGTTGCGATCGAAATTGTTTAGTGTACCAGCTTTCGGATGCAGACCATGGCATTGCATACTGCCAGAACTATCCATGCTGTGTTTGTCCAGATGCTTTAGCGGCATCTGCTTTTTTAGAGATCTTCGCGCATTTGTCGACCATTGTAACTTCAAATTTTGGTTACTTGGCAGCGTGGACTCCGACTGGGCGCCCTTCTTTCCCTTATAGCCCGACTCATCCAATTTGCGCTGGAAAAGAATGAAATGAAGACAACCCCTTTCGATGTCAGTGCAGTGCAGATAACCCGATGATTGATTAACATAGGTAATTTGTAAGTTCATTTGCATACGCTTTAGTTCACTATATATACCCGGCTGAGCCAGGCAAATATCAGTTCAGCATTTTGGCCTGAAGCATCACAATAACTTATATAGACGAAAATGTCTCTTCGTTTAGCTTTGGTATGCCTCGCACTTTTTGTGGTGGTGTTCGGACCGCTGTGCGCTTCGGCGGCTCCTTATGAGTGTAAGTTTTTGCCGCTAGCAATGGGCTAATGAGCGAATTAACATAATACTCTTTGCATTTAGCTGCTTTTGTTGAGGGTAATGTCGTGCCGGAATTGGGAACAACTGCGCCACCGCCAACATCGGAACCAGCTCAACAAAAGCAGCGCACCTTCTTCCTGTTGCTGCCACTCCTGCTACCCAATCAGTTCTACTTTTAATACCTACCCAACGATCAGTCAAAGCATTATTGAAATAACAAACAAGGAATAATGATAAAAATAAACGTTATACTCTGAGCATACAAATACCTTGGTTTTTCTCCATTCACGCCAGTTGGCGCGCTCGTCACCAGGCTGACTTGATAACCTATTGTCCTGGCGATCACGCTTTCGCTTGCTCTTCTTATAATTATAGATAATGCGCGCATCTCTAAAAGATAAAAATGTTAATAAACAAAACTGATATAATTATTTTCCTTTTTTTTTTACCTTGCTAAGGCCCGCACATTTAGCTTTGGAAGGCCCATCTCATTGTTCTTGCTGAAGGCTACCTCCATGCGTCCCATGTAGGCTGCCCAAACCTGGAGCGTCATAAGCTTCAGTTCTGGCTTAGCGCCCATGTGCAGCAGTTCCTCGAGAAAGCCACGCAGCACGTAATTGTAAAACTCCCAGGATGTTATATCGCTTTCCTCTGCTTTCACTTTGGGCTTCTTTATGGTGCGTTGCGATACGTGCTTTGAGGTGTCGTTGAATGTGTCTTCGGCGCTGATTTCCACGGCGCGCAGTTGTTCCTTTTTGGTGCCGCATTCGATGCAGTAATAGTATCCTTCACGTTCCTGGAATGTGCGCTCGCCACAAACGTCGCACTCCATATGGCTAATTTCCATTACTTCTGTCTCGTCCATTTTTGTTTATTGTTGACAAAATAAAATATGTAGCCGGCACGTGCAACAGTATCTAAAATACAAAAATATTTCGATATATTCTCTGCCACTGTATCGTTAATCGATGCCACGCCGATAGTCTCTGCGCGCTATTTAAAATAAAAAGCCAGTGTTTACAAGTGTATGTTGCTATATTTATCTAACTGAGTTTATTGGAAAATGCATTTTTTATTTGCTGGACATTTAGATTTCGCATCAGCAAAAAAATATAAACAAATCCGATTTCGTAACTGTTGGCCATTTACATGTGGAAGCCTGTAATACAAGTCAATGGAAACTCTATTAACACGCACAATGCTGACAAATCATTATACAACACTAATTCCGCCCAACAATCGCGCGTAATGACCTATCCCAATGTTTTAAATGTGCTGAATCAGCAATTTTCATGAATTCTTTTTGCTAATTCGATTGAGCCTTTTACATAAGATAAATGTTCTGCACGAACAGAATTTAGCCACTTAATGGATAACTATATTTAGCAGGCGCCTACTAGTATTGACCAGTATTGAAATGCTTTACCCATTCGCCGAAAAGCTAACAAAATCTGTATGCGCTGAAAGCTTGCGATTAATTGCACTATAGCTGTTGGCCAGTCGCTCGCTGGCAGTCGATCAGTGCAAGTGCAGTAGCGGACATGTGCGCAGATGATGGCAACGTCACAAGCGCCGAATTGCAAGATTCGGGTGCCGAATTCGGTAATGAGCAGGAACTGATTTTAAGAAGGGTGCAGCTTCAGGTGCAGGAACTGAGCGATTGGCTAGATGCAAATCCGTACATAAACGGCTGCAAGGCCTACGAGAGTTTACACTTCTTTCTGCGCACCAGCAAATTTGACGTTGAACGCACCAAAAGGAAGCTTAAAACCTTTTACCAAATGCGTGCCGAGCGCACCGAATGGTTTGACAATTGCGATCCCATGTTGCCTGAAATACAGGAGCTGCTGGCCCTGGGCGTCTTTCTGCCCGTTGATGGCGTCGATGAGCAACAACGAAAGGTTGTGATCATACGGACGGCGGTGCACGATCCCAAGCGGCACACGCAAAACAATGTGTTTAAGGTACCCCAGAGATTTACATTAAATATCCATTTGTAACATTTTCGATCTCTTTTTTAGACAAGCAAAATGGTATTGGATTTGCTATTAAAGTTTGAGCCAGATAGCTGTGCACGTGGCATCGTTGCCATTATGGACATGCAGGGCGTCCAATTGGGTCATGCCCTGCAGCTGACTCCCAAGCTGATCAAGCGTTCCGTTGAGAGCTGGACGGCATATCCGTGCCAGCCGAAGCTATTGGAGTTTACCAATGCGCCTCGTCACGTCAATTTCTTCCTGAATACCTTTCGGTGCGTATATATAAACTATTTTTTTTTTGTCCAGATTCATATATATTATTTGTTAATTTTAGCGTTTTTATGACGCCAAAGATTCGCTCCCGTGTCATAGTACGTCGCGAGGGTACAACGGTCCAGTGCCAGCATCTGCCAAAGGATTTGGGTGGCCAGGGACCTAGTTACAAAGAGCTGTCTATAAAATGGAAAAAATTACTAGAACAACACGTTGACTTCTATTTGGAGCAAGGCAAATACAAAAGCATAGTCAAGCGATAAGCGTGTGATTAATCATATATGATTAGAACTTGAAACAGAATACATATGTAGTATACGCATATATTTCCAATGTATGGATTATAGATAATCGGATAATGGCGTTGTGCTGCTTTTAAGGGTGCACACATGCCAAATACAATGCTCATTTTTTTTTTTTAAATAAGTATAATGAATTATTGAATGTTTGTGTTTTTTATCATACAAAGCTTCGTTGTTATCGTTCAGAGAAGTTCAACGACCAAAGAATAATTTGCGTAGAAACTCTTTACTTAATACGAGGCGATTTAAAAAAGTACATTTGACACTTGGTGTCTCTTTTCATTATATTCTCGGTTTCTTTATTAGTATAAAATAGTATATCAAAAATGTTTATCAAGTCTATAATTATTATCATTTATTGGGGCTATCGCGTGTCGTCTCACTTTGCTAAGGGTTTGCAATGCAAAGAAAATTTTCCATCTGTTTATCGATATTAATAATAAATACGTAGATACATACAAAAGAACATAAACAAATAAAGTCGCTCAGTTTGTGAACAGAATGTTTATAAGCGGGATTTGTGTTAGTGTATCTTAATGCGTGCTGTCTGTTGCTTTCAAACTTCAAATATCTACATACATATATATAAATATAAATATGTTTTATATCTCTTAAAAGTACGTGTCACATATAAAAAATATATAGTATATGTTCATGCTCATCAATCAGAAAACAGCGCACTATTAAGTTTTTTTTTAGTTGGACCACATCAAGCACTGAACAAAACTTAAAAGCTATAAACGAGCAAAGGAAAGGCGATAACTAACTAAAGCGTAATATATAGCGACATAATGCAATTGAAAGTAAAGCGCAGTTGCGCCCGCCCATCACAAGTCCAATTGCAGGTTGTCGCTATTGTCACCACTGTCCACCAAATGCAGTGATTCCTATATTTGCCGTTCGTCCTTTGCCGTCAACTTATCGATGAGCTCTTGCAGTGGCGCCAGCTCGCGCCTCTCAATTAGACTGAACTCTTGCACAAAGAATATGAAATGCTTGAAGGATGTATTCAAATGGGCCTCCTCGCCCAGCGTAACCACCTCGGAGAAATGCTGGTGATAGATGTGCGCATAGACGCGAAACAGACGCTTCAGTATGGTCTTAGCGGAGGCAAGAAAATTCTTTGGAAATGGTACACCAATTTTGGATGGAAACAGTGTTTCATCATCCAGTTGATCCTGGACCCAAGTCATTAGGTAATCAATATACTTGGGCGCACTGCATTTGATGGGCTTCTTTACGGTCAAACCATCCGCCCAATGGTATTCGTATTTCGGTCCAGCCGACATAATGCCACAGCTCTCCTCTGTACAAAACTCTGTTATTGTGCCATAGAGCATATTGATCTGATTGAAGAAATCGACAGCTGTAATGTGAGAGATAGAATTAGAATACGAGCTGCTTTTGGGACGGTTTCATCACTTACTGTTGACGGCCACCCATTCATTGAGATCCTCGCCATCGGGTAGAGCGACTGCGTTGCGCAAGTTCCCAGAGCCGAGCGTTGCGGCCGCATGTTTCATAAGATCATACTGATGCGTGCCCTCCGGTATGTTCTTTTTCGGTTTGAAGGTTTTGCTTGAACGTGAACCGCTGCAGGCGACAAAAAGATGCTTTGTATTGGTATGCCACAACAAACAACCCCAGGCAACGACAAATGATGGAGCCATTGGACCCACACCCACAATATCGGGCGAACAAAGCGTGAAGCGCTCTTTGTTTGCCACTGGCTGAGTCTGTTTTTAGTTGGTAGTGCAACAGTGTAACTTAGTTCGCACACACATACTTTCCTTTCGTGTAAAATTAACAATATACATACGTATTTACGGTGTTTGTATGTATTCGAGTTTCAACATACATATGTATATACTTACAACAAAAATTCCATTGCCATGCAGTTATTGTTGCCGTTCACTTGCCTCGAAGGTAAACTTGTCAACAACCTCTTTAGCAATATGGTGAATTCTTGTAAATAAAACGTGTTGAACGAGTTGGAAATTAGCGTAAGGTTGAAAATAATTTTTAATTATAATTCACTTCAATCAAAAAATTGTTGGCAAGGCAGAGTGAAGTGCAGGGCTGGCAACAAATACCGAACACATCGATATTTCGAAATCGATAACCGATATGTCTTATACTTGTGTTTCAGCGGTATTCGTGTTGCCACATGTGAGCAAAAGTATATTCGTCAGAAGTGCATACACTGAAAAATGCGCAGGTGTGTAAACACTGATCGTTCTGTTTAGCACGTGGAAAAACAACGCGCCGTGGCTTCTCGTGGAAAAATTCACAATTTTGATTAATTCGACGGCATATTAACGCCTTAAATATGGTAAATATGTTGAAATAAATAGTCAATGTGCAATTTGCATTATGTAAATCACAAATAAAACTGCATAGCACAAAAAACATTGCTAACCTAAGTATAAGTATGTGCGGAAGCACCAGAAAACGTGGAAAAGTTATTCCATGATGAAACAAAAATTTTAATTATTTTTGTGTATTAAACTTAAACTGTATTAATGTTATTGTTTTTGTCAATTGTAGTCGAATCTGTACGTGCTGTATGAGCATGCGGCAGGCTATGCTCTGTTTTCTGTCAAGGAATTTGAGGAGGTGTCCATGTTCCTGCCTCAGGTCGAGTCCTCCGTGACGGACATAGCCAAGTTTAATTCGATTGTGAAGCTGGCGGGTTTCGCACCGTTTAAGACGGCAATTGCGGCTCTCGAGAATATCAATGCCATCTCTGAAGGCATTGTGCCACAGGATCTGTTGCATTTCCTCGATGACTTCTTTGCCAAGCTGAAGAAGAAGAAGTGTACCCTGGGCATTGCAGATGCCAAGTTGGGCGCAGCCATCACCGAGTCTGTGGGCGTCCAGTGCAGTCACTTTGGCGTTGTGCCTGAGATTCTGCGTGGAGTGCGATTCCACTTTGCCAAGTTCGTTAAAGGTAAGTCAAATGGACCTCACAAGAAACTATAAATTCAATTATCTGTATTGATTTATTGCTTTTAGGCTTCACCGACAAGTCTGCTGGGGTGGCTCAACTGGGTCTGGGACACAGCTACTCTCGTGCCAAAGTCAAGTTCAATGTCCATCGTTCGGACAACATGATAATTCAGTCGATAGCGCTGCTGGATCAGCTGGACAAGGATGTGAACACGTTCTCCATGCGCATACGCGAATGGTACTCCTATCACTTCCCAGAGCTGGTGAAAATTGTTCCAGACAACTATATGTTCGCTAAGGCGGCAAAGTTTATTAAGGACCGCAAAGATCTAACCCAAGACAAGCTGGAGGAACTGGAGCAGATTGTCATGGACTCGGCTAAGGCGCAGGCTATAATCGATGCTGGTAAAATGTCCATGGGCATGGACATTTCCATTGTGGATCTGATGAACATCGAGCTATTTGCGGAACGCGTTGTCAAGCTGTCGGAATACCGCAAAAAGTTATCCACATATTTGCACAACAAGATGAACATGGTAGCACCTAATCTGCAGTCGCTTATCGGCGATCAAGTGGGTGCTCGCCTCATCTCGCACGCCGGTAGTTTGACAAATCTGGCCAAGTATCCTGCATCGACAGTACAAATTTTGGGCGCCGAGAAGGCACTCTTCCGTGCACTCAAGACACGTTCCAATACGCCCAAATATGGTTTAATTTATCATTCATCGTTTATTGGGCGCGCTGGGCTCAAGAATAAGGGACGCATCTCGCGCTTTTTGGCCAACAAATGTTCCATTGCGTCACGAATCGATTGCTTCTTGGAGCAGCCAACCAGTGTTTTTGGTGAGACTCTAAAACAACAGGTGGAGGATCGCCTGAAATTCTATGAATCGGGCGATGTGCCGCGCAAGAACATTGAGGTGATGAAGGAGGCCATTGAGGCCGCTGGCCAAGAGATTGCAAGTGCCCCACAGTCCGAAAAGAAAAAGAATAAAAAGAAGAAGCGACAAGCGGACGCAGATACAAATGGCACTAGTAATGGCAATGGCACAGCCGTAGCCGAGGAGGATGCCGGTAATGGCGATGCTGAAGCTGATGGTGAGCCCAAGAAGAAGAAGAAAAAGAAGAACAAGAACAAGCAAGCCGTGGAGGCGTAATGTTGTATGCACATACGGCAATCTAAATAACTGCTTAGTTTTAAGTTCAAAATTGATTATTTTACCTCTACTTATCTTTTCTGTATTTGATGATACCACAAACCTAAATAAACAATACAAATTAAACACAATTACATAATTGCTTTTATTTCATTCTTTATTTTCACACATTCGTTTTATATACATACACATAACTTTTTAATAATTGCTAAGGTTTTTCTCTTTTTTTTTAGTTTTTTTTTTTTCTTTATTAATTTAATTTTTTTTGTAACAATTTCAATGATAATTCAGCCGTCCTTCCAACTGTTGCGCTAAAATATCGCTTTAATACAACCATTAATTATATTTTATTGCATTTATGACGAACATTTAAACACGCAAAAGTATTTAAATTCCGAGTGGGCACCAGGACGGATATGGAATTCTTTTTTATGGTTTTGATTTTGGAATTTCAGAGAAAAAATTATACAAGAGCCCAAACTACAATAAATAATACATTTGGATATTGGGAGTTATAATTTGCATCAACAATTGATTTAGCATCAAAGAAACAAAGATTGCGTATTTGATACAAGAAACAATAAAACAGAATAGATCGGAGAGTAAGGGCGTGCGTGTGTCTGTGTGTGGGTGTGTGTGGAACGTCATTAGGCTAACAAATATCATTGGAACAAATCAAATGCTGAGGAATTGTTATTGCTGCTGTGATGCGGTTGTTGTGGCTGTTGCTGCTGGAACGCACTAAAGTTGGCAAATGCTGCTGGCTGTGTCTGCATCTGTGGAATGGTCTGTTGCGGCGCCCCAAACACACTGGGGCTGGTAAGCGGTGAGGGCGAAATACCCGAAAACGTGCCACCTGTTTGCACATTCAGCGGCGCCTGCTTCTTGGCCGGACTCTGCGTTTTCAGCGCATTCATCGAGGGTGCCGGCGCATTCGATTTGCCAGCTTTGCTTATCAGCAGATTGTCCAAATCAATGTTCAGATTGCCGGCCTTCAGATTGCCCGACCAGGTCGCGCCGACATTTGTGGGCTGTACGGTGGCCGTTGTCGCGGCTCCATTTGTGTTTATGTTGTTGTTGTTGTTGCTGGTGATTGAAATCGGCTGCAGCAGATCGTCGCCGGTGACAGCAGCTATTGGCGGCAGCATGTTATCTGCAAAGAACGCACAGAGATTCCACATCAATTCAGGTGAAACAGATCAAAATAATAGGGCTTAAAAACAATGCAGTTAAGCAAGTTGGGAGGGTGTGTGTGTGTGTGTGTGTGTGGCAGGTTGGTGTGTAGTGAAATTTGTGCGTCTAATTAAACGAATTGAATAATGTGTTGAATGTGTGGCTAGATTGGAAGCATTGTTGGCAACAGGCGCAGGAAACTCAGCTAGGTGCAATTGAATAAACAGTTGTTTCAGACAGCACTTGTTTTGTTTTGTATTTATTTTTTTCTTTTATGGGTATTGTCGTTTACCTAGTGCGTCCGCGGCTGGGGCACAATGCCCGGTATATTGAGAAAGGCTTTCAGTTTATGTTTGTTTTTTTTTTATACATTTCAGTTATTTGAGTTGTTACAATAATATATATGAAATGTAAATGATATCCAAATTGTGCGTTTGCAATAAAAATTGTCAAGGGGGAAAGGAAAAAAAAAACAAAGTATAAATATTTGTTCAAATCAAATCGGTAAGTACCTGTTTGCTGGCTATATACACATGTATATAAATATATGTATTAATATTATAGACACACATAATCCTATGCATGTACTCTAAGAACAATATATTTACCAAACATCTTTTTTCGAAAATTACTGCGAATTTGACTTGCTTTTACCAGAAATAAAGAAAACTAAAAAACGAATGTGCCAAGTATTTTTAAGTAATATTAAACGATTTTTAATTGTGAAATATTCCTGTTTTTGGCAGTAAAAATATTAAAAATACGAATGCACTTCATAATGGAGATTTAAATTTTTCAAAAAAATCTATTCAAAAATTATAAATGTATATACATCATAAGTCGAACTATTTTGCTGTCGTTTGACATTATCTTTTACAGCACAGAGCAAAGGAAACGCAATATTTTTCGAATTTAGAAATTTGATTCTCTATATATACACTAGGCATTAGAATACCTATAAAAAAGCACTTGTTCATTTTTTGTAGAAGCGAGTTTAATAACAATGCACAAAACTTGACATGGCCAGCTTTGTGGGCTTCATAGAACTTAGAACTAATTATGTTTAGGAATATTGTGCCTGCTCCAAGGCAGCCGTATCGAATAGCTTGAAACAGGTGTTTAAAATTTGTTCGGCAAGTTCGCGACACTCGTCGGATGATTCGCCGCCGACGAGCGGCGAGCGCACAAACTGCTCCAGCCAGCGCTGGAGCTCGTTCAGAGATTCGGCGAAATGGGCAGCCAACAGATGGGCGGGCATGGTGACCAGGACAATGCCCAGCAGTTGCAGCGTCGCCGCACGCACACGTGCCTCTGCGTTGAAGCGCACAAAGGCGCACAGGTCGAAGATTTCGCGTGTCATGGCCGGCAGCAGCGGGCAGTTCTTTGCGCACATGACCAGCACGGCCAGTGTGTGCAACATATTGACCAGGAGCTGGGTATCGATGTCGTGCCCAATGTTCTCACTCTTCACATAAAGCATTTGGCGCGTTCGCTGACCGCGCACCAGTCCGAAGAAAAATGTGCCGGCAACCGAATGAAAAGCATTCAGCTTGCCTTGGCTCTCCGGCTCGGCTTTCGAGCTTAGATAGCGTCTCGTTTTAGCCCGCAATCGTTCCCGTATAGTGCGCTGAGCAGCCGCCAAGCGTGCGGCGGCCGCATTTGAGTCCGAGTCCAGCTGGAACTTGCGCAGCTGTTTGTCTGCCGGCGGCGCAATGTCAACGATTCGTTCACCAATCGAAGGAAGCTGTTCATCTCCCGCCAGCTCCTTTGCTGCTGCAGCCAGAACCTGTAGGATTAGAATGCGCACGTTGGCCCCGTAACGGGAGTTCTCCGTGTGGAATTCACGACAAAGTAGATCCGCACAGGCGGCCGGTTGAGCTACGCAAATGGCGACACAACACTGGAACTGGGTGCGCTCAAAGTTATCAAAATAGTACTGCATCTCCAGGACGATGAACAGCTGCAGCAGCTCAAGCGCCAGCTTCACATCATGCTGTGCCAGCTGGCTGCGTATCAGGTGCTCGGCTGTGCCCAGAGCACCCTCAAAGATTTGATAGTTGGCCACTTTGGAACGCAGCAGGTGCAGCAGGTCCAGCAGAAATTTTGGCCGCTGTTCCAGGTGGCTGGAAATGTCACTGGACATGTCGTACGGCTGCAAATCATCGTCATCCTCGTCAAGTGGCTGTGTGGGCGTCTCATCGTCATCCGAGTCCAGGTCCAGCTGCATGTTTACAACACTTGTGGCCTGCTGCTGGGGCGGCACAAGGAGAGATTGCACCTGATGCTCCTGCTCCCCCATAAACTGAGCCATGTGCAGCTCCAGGCGCTGCTGCAGCTCAGGACTGGGTTGCTCATCCAACTGCGCCTTGCTGCGATACTCAAAGTTCGCCAGCTCCTCGAGCTCTTCGAGCAGGTGCCAGTGGGGAGTTTGCTCCAGGGCAGCATAATCGAATTTCAAATGATCTTCCTCTTTGGCTTGTGCGTTCAACATGGAATTGAAAAGCAGCTCCACGGTCTTCATGCCCACATATCGCTGCACCATATCGGGCGACTGCAGATGATGGCTTAAGCCGTCGTGCAGCTGGCGCTTGTGGTCCTGCTCCAAGTTGCCACTACACTTGCCAGCAAGTACGAGTAGCTTGCAGATGCCCAGATGCTCCTGGCTGCTCAGCTTTTGTAGGGAGACACGCTTGGACCAAATACCCAGCAGCTGCGTGAAGAGCAACTGCAGCTGTGTGGGCGACGTTACATGGACATAGCCCACCAGCGTGCACAGTGCTCCATTTTCAGTGGGCGCCTGTTGCAGCGGCAATTTCCGTAGCAAACAGTGTTGCCAGTGAGGCGTCTCCATTGCGGCTGGTCCGAGCAGCACGTAAAGATTAAGCTGTGCCCTAAGAGCGCTCTGTGCCAATTTAAAACAAATTGAGGGCTCCAGTTCACTTGCGATTTGTTGCACCACGGCGCGTGATTTTGGGCCAACCGCCAGATCCGCGAGAACGCGCAACAGGCTTTCCAACGTGGGTACATCAAAAAAGTTGCCTAGCACGCGCGACAACAGCCAGCTAAATGGGCTCAGATCGAAATAACCCGCAGGATTCTCACACTGCAGCACAAAGTAGAGGGCCTTGAGCCATTGCCGCAAAAGCAGGCGGCCGTAGGCGATGGGCGCGAAAATCGCAGGCAGCTGTCGGTGCAGTTTATTGGCCACCAGGCTGGGCAGTGCAATCAGCAGCTGTATGAACTGCATAGTCCGGGCATCGTGCTCGTCCAGCAATCGCTCCGGCAAAATTTTAATGGTGCGCGCAAAGCGTTGCATAAGCGCTCCACGCTGACGTGTTAGGTGCAGCAAACAGATGGCCAGCAGCCGCTCATCCTGGAGCAGGCCGGCGAGCATAGAGGCGGCAGTGCTGGGCACTCGCTCCAGTTGCTGCTGCAGCGTCTCAAATGCCACCTCCGCATAGCCAATGCTGTGATCCAATTTGAATATATTCAGAACATCCACATCGTCTGTGGGCTGTGGCCAATCCCGTGTGAACAGCCTGGCCAGCTGGGCGAGCAGAGCAGCATAATCGCCACTGGCCAGCTGGGCCCAATCAATGGGCTGGCAATCAAGTCCGATCAGCTGCTCTGGCGTTGCGAATCCAGGCAAGGCACCAGCGTTGTGCACCTCACGCAATGTGGCAGCCACAAAACTGGCATCCGCGGCGCTCAGCACGCTCGACAGGTTACGCAATTCCGCAATGGCCTGCGATAGAGCCAGGCGAATCGTTTCCGATGGCGGTGGCAGCGGCGTCTTTGCAAACTGCTGCGTTTCAACAGCTGCGTTAGGTGGAAAGGAAGAAAAAGAGAACGAGTGCATCCGATTGGAATATGTTGACCGTTATGTGTGGTAGCTAGCTTAGCAGCAAGAGATACAGAAAGTGTAACAGATAGACAGAGGGAGCTCGAGTTTCGAACACAAAACGCGTCGTCATGCAAACGTTTCACTTGACGGCCACTAAATAGTTAAAGTGATCTATGCGATAACAGATCCTAATGCTAATTCTAATAGCTAATAATAATTGCAGTTAACTTAGCGTACAAACTCACCCATTGGCATGCTCTGGTGGATCGATAGATCACCCAATCCGGCCAGCAGATCAGTGGCCGTGGTTGCTGCTGCTGCCGCTGGCGTTGCGGTTGCGTTGAAGAGGTCAAACGCATCGTTAGCTGGCGTCGCCGTCGTCAACAGGTTGCCATCCAGTGCTGACGTTGACGATACCGTTGCAGTGCTGGTGGTGCTCTGGAATGCTGCAAAGTCCGCAAATTCATCGTTACTAGCCGACGGCAGTATGCCCGTCGATGGCGGTGAAGCGCCGCTGCCAAAAGCTGCCGCAAAGTCACCAAATTCTTGCGTGGAAGCAGCATCAGCAGCACGCGGATTGAAGTCATCATCATCATCAACAATTATGGCAGCGCTATTGAGCGTCTTCTCGCCTTGCGGTTGCTGTTGTTGGGGCGTCGGTGAACAGGTCTTGAAAAGATCGTCCAGCAAATCATTGTTGTTACTCGGTGTATTACTCTTGTTGTTGTTTGCTGTGCTGTTGTTGTTGTTGGGCGAAGTGTCGCCCATCAGATCAACACTGTTTGAGGTGGGCGTGTCCCGATGCGTAGGCGAATGAATGCCGGCCGCATTTGGTGTCTTGCCAAAGTTAGCAGCAGCACCCAAATTGATTTTCTTTTGCGTTGACAGCTGCTTTGAAGCGCCGACTGATGTCGGCTGCTTGGACACCGGAGAGCTGACCGCCTTTGAGCGTATGTTCATGTTGAGGCTTGGCGGTTTGCTCTCAGTCGCCACCTCAGCGGGACTAGCGCGATCATTGTATCGATAGTTGCGTCTGCAAAAAACTCAAGTTGATTATTTTAATGAAAAACATCGATTTAGATAAATATATTTGCCTAGGACTGGGTGAGTCACTGTCGGAACCTTCGCGTTCGCCATCGTATTGAGTATCCTCGTCTTCGTACCGGTCTGCGGAGCTCTTATCGGAATCTAAAATTCAAGCAAGATGAGTTAAATGGGCTAGTCAGAAAATCTATTCAATTTACAAATATTATAATCTAGATAATTTATATTCATAGTATATTTTATAACTTACACCAATTATCACCGCGATTGTTGCGCCAGTCGCCATCGTTGTAGCCACCGCTGCTGCTGCCACCGCCACCGCCTCCGCCACCACTGTAGCCGCTGTAGCCACTGCTGCGGGAGCCCATTGCATCGCTGCTCATGCCAATGTATTTATCCTTATTCTTTTTGGCCTTCTTGCGCTCGTCACGCAAACGATCGTCGTCTTGAATAAAGTCTATAAGCTCTCGTACCTTATGCCTAACATTAATACCCTGATCCTTGCCGCCCTCGTCCGTAAACGTGTAATTCTCCAACGAACGCAGATCGTAGATGTGCTCCCGGGACGAGGTTACTACGCGCTCTGACCCATTTCGCACCAAATAGTTCAATAGCAAGAGGCTCTGCAATTAGTTAATCTATGATTATTTCTATATATATGTACAAGACTATATTCCATATACTTTATAGGTTCGCCGCCAATTGGTTTTATTGTCCTGCAACATGCGTTTCCATAGCATGGACATCACCTCCGGAAACGTTTCGTAGGAGAATGTGGCATGCGCCAGCTCCTGCATGAGTGGACCTGTTGGACCCCACGGATCATCATTGGTCGCCTCGCGCACCTTGCCCTCAATTTCTGTGTAGTTCATTACGACATTGGTGCTGCAAATACAAAGAAAGCGAAATTCTTAAGAATATTTTATCAACAAACTATTCGATTACTCATTGTGCTGAAGACAGAAATCATGTGGGTGGCAAATACCAAATGAATTGTTGATAGTACAACCAAGAAATGCCTTCAATAATAAATGCCATTAAAAATATTGATTGATTTTGTATAAAAAGACTTGGAGGCAAAACAAACGAAAACCCGCATAAACTTAAAATGTGAATGCAGGTATTACTTAAAAAAAAAATTATAAGACTATATAAAAATATACAAAAATAATTATTTTCGAATAGGGTAAAATTTATTTACCCTTATAAAAATATATATACATATATCAATATGATAGGAGCAGAGTAATACTCTCACTTTGAATGTTTTCATACAAGAGTAATTTTCGACTTATTATTTCGATAATACGTATATAATATGGTGGACAAATCTAAGTTTAAGTTTCCCACGACACATTTATACATTTTCGCACCAATTAAATCCTTCTAAGCATCTGCCATTAACTCCAAAAACGTCCTGGCTAGCAAAGAGGGACTAGAAGACCTAAGCACTGACAGAACAGTGCACATCAATTAAAAAATTTAAATACAGCGATATGGAAAAGACCGCTAATATATAATGAAATAGCACTACTAGTTGCAAAATCTTCCTTGTGTAGCTACCAAGATAAGACTACGGATTAATGTTGTCAGTATTAACTGTTCATTGCCTAGCAGCAATTCATGATATTTTGCAATACTAAGGACTCACTTATAGCTATGTGAAACCGCTGTAATGTTTAAATATTTAAACTTGAAATATGTTTCCTAAAAGCACTAAACAATATTGATATATGAAAAGCAATGGCCATTAAGCATTAAATGACGGGCCTGTCCAGATCGGGTATGGGAAATTAATATGATTGACAAACGTAATGCATCAGTGATTGCCAGACGTGAATATTGACGGAATTTTAAACGTGCTACAAAAAGTGTGAATTGTCACAACAGAGCCTTATCACTTTGTAGATAAGAAACTAACCGAGTGGAGAATGCACTCAGAGATTTACAACTGACATAATTACACGTTTTAAGTTGTTTCCCCCCGAATCGGGCTGGCCAATCGTGAGGAACGGAAATGGGCTCCAATTTTGTGGAGAAATTCGAAACACACACACACGCACACACATACACACGCACGTATAACAAAACGAATGGTCAAATGAGTTTCATAACAAAATGCGATAAAGACAGTGGGTAATTAATAAGCACTGGTAATGGAATTGAAATTTTACTGGAAAGTCGCAGCTTGGAAGCACAAATGTGAGCACAGCTGAAACACATATCTTATTTTCAGGGCAACACGAAATAAAATAAACACAAATGCTTTCTTGATAAACTATGTACATATCAATGAATATGCATGCGTGTACAGTAGTATTTATATATGTATAGGTAAGTTGGAATTTCTGTAGAATACATTCGAATCCCGACAAAATTAACAACCTTGAAAGTAACAAAAGCGGACAACGGCAAACAAAGCACAGCGTTAATCGCTCTTCCATAAACGAGGCAAATAGGCAAAACTATATCACTTTTGGCACGATTGCAATTGTAACACCTGTATATTGAAAGAGACAGGTATACGGGGGTGGGGGTGTGAGTTGTTGGTGAAGGGCGTGGGAGTGCTGGTGTCCCAATCTACTTGAAAGCTTTTTTTTCGTTGTTGTTAACTTTTATTGTAATTGTGCATTTTATATATGTATTTTTTATGTTGGACAACTTACACTTTGTCCGCCAATTCGCGCACTTTCCACATGCTGATAAATTTATCAACCATTTTAACTTAATTTTCTGCTTTGGAATTTTTCACACAAACTCGCCAAATCGCTGGCAGACAAAACTCGTTTTATAAATTTGTTGTGTTGTATATATGTATTACGTATGCATAAATATATTTATGACACTAATAGCTCTATTTGGCGAGTTACATGTAGTTGTATACGTTTTATTACTTTTAGCCAAATAAAAAGTATAAAAATTTAAACGAAAATAAAATCACTGCACTACGGGCAGAATTTTGGTGAGCTGTCCCTCGTCAGTGTTGCAAATAGTTTTCGTTACAGTGCTGCGAATAACCTTACTGATATCAGTGCTGTAAATACGCTAGTTGCAAAACATCGATAATACAATAGGGTGATATTCTTACACATCGATAAGTTGTCAATGTGGATATTGTGCAACACTAAAATAGGGTGCTGTTGCCGTCATCTGTGGAGCTGCAGAACTCTAGAAATAGGAAAGTTGTAATAATAAGTTTATATAAACAAGTTATGAATTATTTCAGATACGTATAATAATCATTTGTTAAAGCACACACGCTTGGCATAATGTCGTTGCTATCGGCCACAGTTTTTCATGCAAAAAATGTAAACAAAAAGGTTATGTAAACTTCATTGGTCTTACAGCTTGAAGATTAGCCGCGAGCGCTCCACGGAAACAATAAAAACATAAGTGAAAATGTTGGGACTACAACGTTTCGCCGGCAGTATTGTCACCCAACTGTATAGACGCGCCACATACAGTAGCAACGCACGTGCGGCGAGCGCGGCACTTGCAACAGCGACAAGTAACGGGCAAGGAGCGGGGTCAGGGGCGCCCGACGAGCCAGAAGCTCGAGCGCCGGTAGTGGAGGCAAATGCAAGGAAACCAAAGGTTACGGGTACGCAAACTTATACTAGTCTTAATATAAACTTATTGACAGTTTAACCACTTGCAGGACAAATGGTTGCTGCGGCGTTTGAATCGTTGCGAAACGAGAACGAATCTAGTGGGAAACTTGCGGTCGACAGGGCAACCACTATATCCTCCGCTAATAGCATAGATGAGCGTATTATCAATGCCAAGACTGTGAATGGTCTGCTGGCCATAACGGAGAACAACAACAATTTTTCACGAAAACACGCCCTGAAGATTGTTTCAATACTGGCCGAATGGAGTAGCATCAATCGTGTGAAAATATCCGAGTTTGAGAATGACACAAGATTTCTGCGCGTTTGTCGAATGTTGGGTCGTACCGTGCCCAAGAATGGAGCCAACGGCAAAAATAATAGCAACGCTGAAGGCTCCACAAACAACAACGCTTCAAAACGCATTTCGGGCTTCCGCACTGATGATCTGAACACGGTTCTTGGGGTGGCGGGTGACGATGAGGCAGCCAAGCTAATAGCCAGCATAAGTCTGCCGCAGATGGTAAAGGTGATGAGCACCTTGGCGCAGCGCAAACGTCGAAGCACTCCACTGCTGCGCTCGCTAGCGTTCAACATTAGCAGCGCGTCGGAGCAACTGGACTTGAAGCAGGCCGGCGATGTGCTGTATGCCATGTCGACGCTTAACTTTCAGGACTCGGTGCTGGGTGCAAAAGTGTGCGCTGATGTGCAGGCTGCTCTGCCAAAGAATACTGAAAAATCTGCCGTTGTGGGCTCTGTGCTTACCAGTCTGGGCATAATGCGGTATCGAGATTTGGGTAAATACACAAGACATTTATTCGAGCGGAGCAAATACGGAAATTGATTTACTTGCATTGCAGATATATTGGAGTCGCTGACGCAGTGGCTGCTGCAGAACAGTGAAATCTGTCGACCTCAGGATCTCAGCGCTTACTTCTTAACAGCGGCGCTGCTCAACTTCAAGAGCGCACATTTAGAGGATGTGCGCAAAAAGCTGGCGAAATCCATTGTTCGTGAGGACTTCACCAAGCACTTGGAGTGGCTGAACTACGTGTGGTCACTGACAATGCTGGGTTTGGTAGAGCACAGTCAGCTAGAGTCGGTGCTGAGGTTTGTACTTTAAGCGCTTGGCGAAAGCAGACTAATCTAGTTAAGTATCTTCTGCAGCACCGATTTTCTATCAAAATTGGAAAGTGACAAAGCGGGGTTAACGCCAACTTCCAAAATGAGGCTGCTAAATCTAAATAGCTATGCGCAACTGTGCGCCAGCGACTACAAGGGCGTCCTGCTGCCAACCGATAGTCCTGCTTACCAGGTGCCCATGGCGCACACCAAGTCTAAGCAGGTTCTTGTCAACGGGATGCTGGATGCGCTGAAAAGTCTGCTGCCCGCCAGCAATCATGTGGAAGGCTCAGTGGACAGTAAAATGGGTTTTCTGATTGGTAAGAGAGTGTAAACGTTGAAAAAAGCCAGCTAACAGTGCATAAATTACAGATGCGGTATGCCAATTTGATGCTAAAAGAAATCCACTTCCCCTGGATAAGAAGAATCCTGATGCGATCAGGTAATTTCGACTTTCTGTGGCCACTTTGCGCTGACTTACTGACTTGTGTTTTATATTTTTAGGGTCGCTCTTATGGTAGTTGATTTTCATGACATATGCCATGGAACGCATCGGAGTGCGAGCGGCATAACGAATCTGGCGTTCGATCTGCTGGAGAAGAGTGGCTACCAAGTTATACCTGTGCCCTACAATGAATTCAGCACCAGTGACAAATTACTGAAACGTGTTCAGTATTTGGAAGCGAAATTTAAGGCCCTTGTTAGTAGCAAATAATTTCAATTATAGAGTTGTATAATTTTTATCAAAATTTGAATTGTTTGATTATTGTAATATTATAATTAGGCGCTGAATTAAAGTACACTATTCAAGTCCAATATTCATATTCGCCAAGAAATGTGGGTAAGATTCTTTGAAATGTGCTCGGATAAAACTTTTAATTTGATAAATTAATTAATTAATAATTTCTTGTTCTCCAATTTGCTGGCCTTTAAATCGCATCTAAGTCGCTGCAGCGCTGCTTGTTCATGCCGACCTTCCACCATTGTCCTGTTTCCTGGAACTCAGTGGCAACAGCCGCCAGCGTGTGGAACAGATTGCGTGCCAACATGTGACAGTTGCCAACGTGTAATATGAACTTGGGATCGTATACTTTTTCTATGTCCTCAATCTTGTAGTGATCCCGAGTTTCGCGCTCGGTCAGGCACACACAGTTCCATGGTGACCAATCGTCGCTTTTCTTCCAGCGTGGTAATCTAAAAAAATATGCGTGTTAGGAATTCAATAATCTGTGCATTTAACTGCTCCAGTTAACTTACCGCAATTCATTCAGATTTTCTGTCTTGCTCAAGGCCGAATGGCCATGCCAGATCTTGTCAATTAAATGACGCACATCGTCCTGCTGTACGACAAAGGCAAAGGATGTGGCGCACTTGCGCTTGCGCTCGTCGCGCTGAATGCACCGCAGAATCGATTGGTAAGCATTGTTCTCTGTGGCAACCAGCTGCAAGGGAATTCACCTCGTCACCACCAGAAATTAATGCAGTTAAATTGGCCTCTCACCTTCAAGTAGTAGCAATGCTTGCAGGTATCCACGTGACTCTGGCGCGTCCGTATTGCAAACTGGGAATACGGCTTCACCTTCTTGCAGACGATGCACATGCGCGAAGGAACCTCTGCAAAACGGGAAATTATCTTGAAGATTAGACGAATATCGTTCGTAAATCGGAGTGGTGATAATTAGTTACTTGTTGGGTTCTCTTGCTTCTGGAATTTGATCAGATCGAAGAATAAGATGTTCTGGCGCTTGCGCAGGATTTCCACATCACACGACTTGGTATATATCAGCAGATTCCTTTCTCGATCAATCAGATCAAATAGCTAAATTTTAATTAGGTATTAGCTCTTCTACTGACCACACGTTCATTAATGAGATTACCTCTGAGAAATTCGGATAACAGGCCTCCTCCAACAGTATCTCCAGGACACGTCCCAGCAGCTCTAGGCGCTTCTCCTTCTCGCTTGGCTTACGCAAATCCTTGTAGATTTCGGTTAGAAAACGCACGCGTTGCGTGCGCAACAAGTCCAAGTGTATTTTGGTATCCTTGTAGCCAATCCACTCGATGGGCTTTCCCATTTTCTTCAACAGTTGATCATTGCGAAAGTCCTCCATGGCCAGGTGAACGAGACGCCGCTGCCGCTCCACACCGTTCAGCAGACGGATTTCCTTGTCCAGCAGAATGTTGACCTCCGAAATACGTGCGGGTCCCTCATAGTTGGCTGCGATGCGTTTCAGCTCCGCCCGTTTCCAACGTGCGATTTCCGCAAAGAGCAAGTCAAAGTCGTCCGCGGTGCGCGGAAACTGTTTGATTATCTTATTGCGTTCCACCCGCTGCTCCACGCACTGTGCATAAAGCTGATCCTCACTGACGCGATTTTCTACCAAGCGCCTAGAACCATGCAATGAGAACAAGATCCTTAATTCTGTGTATCTACAGAGGCTGCAAGCCCATCTCAGCTCGGAGTTACAGTGTTAAACCAATTAAATAAAATGTTGAAAAAAATTAATTATTTATTTTATTGTTTTTGAAGAATATGCAGCCCTATGAACAATAGGTTACCAATTAAGTTATTTAACCAAGTAAATAAAAATTTAAAAAAAAATTGAATACAAGGCTTTCTGATCCATAGTTCTTCTACTTCAATGTTATGTAAATTTTGATTTTCATGATTTTTTGATTATTGTTTTCATTATTTAAAATTCAGTTTAGCCTTAAGTTTGAGCATCTTCATGATTGAAAGGTTGTCTGAAGTAGTTGAAGATGCTCAAACTTAAGTCTAAACTGAATTTTCAATTATGAAAATATCTTTAAAAAATCATGAAAATCAATTGGTCAAGTTATGTGAGTTTGAAGTAGAGGAACTATGAATAAGAAAGCCTTGCATAAAAAAAATTTGTTTGTGAATTTTTATTCTTTAATTAGTAACATATTGCTCATAAGGCAGCGTGTTCTTGAAAAACAATAAAATAAATGTTCAAGCGATAACAGCACAAAAAAAAAACTATAAAATTTTAAAATTTTATCTAAAGCGACTTATTATAAAAATATTTGCAAGTTTTAAAGTGATTGCAGCCATGATGTCCACCTACCGATATTCCTGGGCACGCAGATGAATGTACTTCCAGAGTATCCAGCGCCGCCAGTTGCGCTGCAACAACAGAATCTTATCCAATTTGGCCTCGGCGCGTTCCTTTTGCGCATACGTTTGATATTTGCCGGGCACGATAACAAAATCGTTGGCTGTGGACACATATCGAATGTTGAAGTCATCCAGAAAGCATTGCACGGATTGCTCGTGTGCCGTGTTCTATATGCATGGGATTCGGTCAGCCTATAGATTATATAAATAAATATATGATCTGCTCACCAAAATCTTTTCCTTATGCTCCCAGGTCTGGGTGTCCCGTGAGCGATAGCGTCTATATTTCCATTTATCAAAATACGGTCCAGTTTGTGTGAATGCGTCCAAGAACATCTTGCCACTAATCTTATCCTTGTAGCCGCACAAAAACGGCTTAATAATGGCGGCATTCTCGATCTCGACTATAACATTTTTGGGCTGTCCATCCTCCGTATCTTCGCCGGATATATGAACAGTTAAGTAGTCCGGCAAACGATATTTTCTGTGCAGTGTTTAAGCTACATCAAACAATATTATAACAATTATATTACATGGATGCAACTTACTCGTAGTACACGCTGAGATTCAATTTGGGTTTATTGTCGTCTTCAGTGGTTTTTGGCACGTTGAGCTCCACCTGAAACTCGTGAATGCCAAACTCATCCGCAATCGTCGAGTGAATGGGCAATGTATTGCAGAGCACTTCATTCTCTTGCTTGACAATGAGCAGCTCCGGGTCCACTTCAAATCGTCGGGATAGGTCCTGCTTGATCTCGGCTATGGTCATGCAATTGGGATAGACTTGTGCAATGAAATCGTCCTTCGATATGCGAAACTTAACGGTGACATTTTGCACAAGCACACAGGCCTCATCCGTCGGCTCGGATTCAGTGCTCCGAGGCACGTAGTCTGGTCCGCATATCGAACGTACCCTTGGCCGCTGCGAGGGTGCCACATTCAGCTGCATGTTGCACACATACGAGGGTGGCGGCGGGGATTCCATGTCGCCCATATTTAAGCTTGTTAAAAAATATATTTAAATACTTATAGTTTTTTGTTACTTTTGGGATCTTTGACTAGATCGAAAAAAGTGAACTGCCTGCTTCGATTGCTGTAGTTGTTTGTGTGTGGCCTATAAATGGGCGGGTCAGAGGGCGTATGGGAAATCATTTGTTCAATAAATCTGTTGCTTGGCGCCCTGTTGTGGCAACGTGCCCTTGGCCACGCCAACATTTTCCGTTTAGAAACCTTATTACTGTTTATTACCGCATCGAGCACTGACTTTTCTCACGCACTCGCAGTTATACAAATTTTTTTTTATTTAAATGAATTTAACTTACACGAGTTTTTTTTTTTTTTGTGCTTTTCGTTTTTTTGCTCGTTTCTTGGAGTGAAAGCTCTACTCATCCGAATGTGAATCCGCTAGCTTTTGTCGGGGCGCCATAAATTCACAAGCAAAGTTTTTTTCTTCTAATTGGTCTTATTTTGTTATTTCGCCGACAAAACATATCTTAATATCTCATATATACAAAAAACACACTTTTGTGGCCAAAACGCATCTTAAAGTTGTCATCATTTCATTATTTATTGCACAACTCGAAAATGGATGCCGACAGTAATTGCTCTTACTAAATGGATTTCAAGTTTTATCTCTCCGGACATATGCTTTAAGGCTTTTCTGGCCAAAAGCTGTGGAAATAATGATGCCGATTAACAGTCATTTTGTTACCACTATTTTTGGACCAAGTTATTATGTCTGATATGTCATGTAAATTTTATAAATGCCAAGCTTGCACCACACTGCATATATATTAATAAGACAGTTGAATGGAATAAAGGATTAAGTCTTAGCCAATCCCAAGAATAATTTTAGCCAAAATGGGATATGCTGTAGCAAAAGTTTGAATAAACAATACCTGATATAAAACTTAATTTGGTTTGTTTTTATGAAAAAAAAGATGCTCTAAAAACTTACATTTATTTAATTTATGTGTTTTTATGAAAAAAATCCGAAAAACTTCTGTTTATTTGGCTTCTTCAAAGTTCAACATTTTCATTATTTTTTACCATAGAACATTCAATAATATTGAAAAAATTGCATATCCAACTTAACTAAAAAGAAGACTAAAAGAATGTTTTTAATAATGAAAATTTTCAAAATTTTTAAGCATATTTTTAGCCCCAAAAGTAAGAAACAGTAATTATCCCTAATTGGATATTATAACTTTATCTAGGGTACATTAATATGTACATTCAATATACCGAAGCTTATTGAAATTTGTTAAGCACAAATTTGTTTCTTTAGATTAAGAAAACTTTTTAACTTAGTATAAAATATATTAATGGTGTAAACAACAAATAAAAGAAAATAAATAAATAATAAAAAATGCATTCCCCTATCAAAAACAAAAGACTCTTTGATAATTAATAAATTATATTTTTATTGTAATAGAATTTGGACTTAAGATTCTGAGGCGTCAGAGCGGACTTGCGATCGGCACGTGCCACCTGCAGTCGGAAGGGACGTCCGTTGAAGTAGTAATCCCTGTGATGCTGCACCCGCAGCAATTTGCTCTGCGTGGCCGTCGTGGTCAAGGGTGCGACTGTTGTGGGAACGGATGTGGGAACGCGCTCGCGTTCACGGTTCTTGTGGGGCGACGATGTCGTTGGGCTTGGTGTCTCCTGCAGGATGGGCTTGATTTTCATGGGCTGATAATCGTAGCCAACGCCGGGTATATAGCGATAGGGTAGCGGTGGTATCGGTATAAAGTAGATTTTCGAATCCTTTTTGGTCTTCTTTGCTTTGCCGCCGTTCTTGCCGTACTTGCGCAGATTGAGCGGCTTCGACGTGACCAAGTAGTCCATGTAAATGTTGTCCAGCGCTGGCGATTGCACCAACAGCTTGGGGACCTGCTGCGGGGGCGTGCCGGTGCCGGTGCCGGTGCCGACCACATCCGAGCCGCTTGGCATGCGCATGCCGTAGGCGTAACCGTTGGCTGGTGTGGGCGTGGCCGCGACGAGCATGGCCAACAGCGCAGCCAGCGCGTGCGACAAAGAGGGCATGCTAAAACAAAGAAAGAGAAAGAGAAAGAGGGAAGTGAACTTAAATACAATTGTATGTCAAGGCAAGCCTTAAAAAAGTGTCCACAAATCGCGGATAAAGCGCCCACGCCCCACATTCAAATCGCAATTGTTGCCAGATTTGATTGATGGACTAATGGCTACCAAAGTCGAGCATTACAGACACAAAAACAAAATATAAGCAATGGCAAGTATTTGTCTGTTTTTTTCGGTTTTCTGCAAGTCATAAATGCCGAATAATTCAATAATAAATAAATCAGCTGTGCGCATCAAAGCGTGAAATATATTTTTTTTTGTTCAAAAAATGCTCGCCAATTTATTGTAAAGTTTCTCACGTTCCAGACACAAACGCAAAAATACCAAGAAAAAAAAGTAAGATGATTTCGAGAGTCTTGATTTGATTTACTTAAATGAAAGCATTTAATGCACGCTAATCAAAACGCGGACGCCGACGTCGCTGTCGACGTCGCTGTCGCTGTCGACGCCTGCTGGGCAATTACGCTAATGAGCATGGCGAGCGCCATCTGGCGGCGCATTTCAACGCCTGAGTGATTAATGAGCAAGTAAAAAATAAATTGATCAATAAAAACCGAAAAAATAGTCAAATAAAATCGAGAGAAAAAAGCCGGCGGCAATGGCAGCCTAAACGGCATCAGTTCAAAATTGAGACAAGAGCGATAACGTTAACGTGTTTCGAGATTGGAGGCGTAAGCGTCTGGTTTGGGGGCCTCCACCTGCCTGATTATGCAAATTAAAGATACATATCATAAATAAACGCGATTGTGTATTATCTATCTAAGATTTGCTTAATACCTTGTTTTCTAACGAAATCCGCCGCCGGCCAATTCTGGGACGTCCTCTATTGACCTTGCTGCAAAAAGATCAGGCAAAAATAAAACAGTTGGAAATTGATAAATTGCAGAAAGTTCGCCAGTAAGTAGCTGGTAACATGGACTGCCACAAACTGTGCCAGGGTACGACCCGCATGAAATATGAGCAGGGAGTTATAAAAAAAAGAAGCTAACGCCTTTTTTTTAGCTTGCTTTCTTTGGCTTGGCAGGTTGTGGGAGTGTTCACCATTCTAACTTTGTAATTTGATATAACAAATTATTGAGCGAGCATCAATGTCTCGATCACCGATATGGTGATAGAAAATGAGAAATTAAAGAAATAGTTTTTAAGAAGTTTCTACAAAAAATTGTCTTTTTCTGGGACAACTATTTTTAACTGGCAACTTTTTAATGATCTATCCACTCGCCATTTTAAATGATCTTTTTGAAAGATGTTTTTTTATTATCATACTTTAACCAGTCAAGGTCGTCTTTGTTATATGCCTATCATTTGTTGAACCCGACTAATTAAATCACGAGGCGACAAACGTAAAACGTAAAGCGTTGGCCAGAGTGAAAAGTGCTACCAGAACGAAAGACTTAGGCAACGAACTGGCTTGGTATGCCGCAATTTATGCATATGTACAAATGATGAATAAATTTCTAGCAGCTGTCAAACGCGTGTTTATTTATGCAAATTGATGAGCATTTTATGGGCATTTATTCAAATTGCACTCACTTTATAATGGCTGTGGCTGCAGCTGCAGTTGGTTTTATTTAATTTATTATTTATTTTTATTTTATGCGCAATAAATGATTGTCAAGTGTCCTTAAAAGCGTATAATTTATGAATGTATTTAAATTATTATTGATTAATTAGAGTTTTGCAAACTTATATTTGCATTAGGAATTCTGTTATATCACGATTTCATTTGGAAATTATTCTTGTTGCTCCTGGCACAATTTTTCAAATAAAACTTAAACCTTGAACGTTCGCGCAGCGATTTTCTGTTGACGTTGTGGACGCCTCGAAGAGCGGCAAATAAATGAGATCTGCGGACTATGTGTAATTTGTTTTTTTTTCTTCTTAAAACCAAAATCACTTTGCTTTGCTTGCCCGTCGCTGCCGCAGTCGGCGTCACTGCTCTCGTCTACGGCATCGTCGAAGTCGTCGGCTCGCTGCTACGTCATCAACTCGGACTTGGCTCAGAGACGTGGTCGAAGAGACTTGGCTGGAAGAGTGCGAGCGCGTTCACTTGCCGGCTCAACTCGTCGCGATGTGTGTGAGGTCCGAGTCCCAGCCGGCTGGCAATGATCTCGATGATGAGCCACCAACTGCATCAATTTGCCACTTTATTGTCTGTCTGTCTGCCTGCTGCCCGCTTACTGTTACAGTTTGCCATTGCACTTTGCGGGTTTTGCTTTGCCATTTGCTTGACAAATTCAACAGGCGAATTGATTCATTGCAAATTGCCAAGAGAGTTGGAAAGTGTTCAGGGAAACTCTATATCACATCTCACTCAGCTCTTGATTAAATTACCAACTGTAACAGCAACAGCAACTGCAATTGCCACTGTTCTGTCTGTCTGTCTGTCTGTCCGAGACACCCTGGACACTTGCTAGCCGCTTTTGTCTTTCCGATATCTGCACAAATTAGTTACAAATGAACCTACGACAACAAAGGCCGCTGGGCAACACGAAGCTACAATGGAAATCAGGTTGTTATGGAGCTGAAGCTGGACGCCTTTAACTGGGGAACGCCATGTGCGTGTGCCGCTTAAGGGTTTCCTTTGTTGTTTTTTGTTTTTTGCATATTCTAATTGGCGCCTTTTAAATGGCATCGCGTGATGTGTTGACGTTTGCCGTCTGTGTCTTGGCCAGTTTTGAACTTTGGCAGTCAACTTTCAAGCTCTGACCCAGTGCGCCCTAAATTTCAGCTGTCTGTGGGAATTATATATTGAGATACATATACGATTGTCGAAATTGATAGCTGACTTCCATTTCGTTTGGTGTCGCAAAAGGGTTATGTCAATGGTAGTATGTTTTATGGCCGGCAATTAAAATAAGAAAAACAACGAATTTAACATACCTTAAGTACTGTTGTGCACCATTATATAAAAACACCATTTGTAATGAGCACTTTCCCATCTTTCACCAGCTAAAACAACACTAATTGGCCATCGTTTCTAGCCGCAGACAAAACACATATGTACACATATATATATATACTATCTGAGTGCCTATCTAATTTGTGTGCAACCTTTTAATTTTGCTCTCTGTACAAAGAAATGACATAACCGCAAATATATCATTTGCCGTTTGTTTAACATTCCCTCCGGAATGGAATGGCAATCAAAACACCTTTAAATATTAATTAGCCGTGCCGGCTAAGCAACAGCTTCCCCTTCCCCTCCCCTTTACAGCTAATGTACACACACACACACACACACACACACACACACAGAAGTGTGTGTTGAAGTGCGTAAACTCTCGCTCAGCAACCGCACACCACAGGCAAATAGTTTTTTCTGATCTGTGGTCTAATCTAACTAACTAACTGCACGCATCTGGAAGAACAACAAATTCTAGTTGGCGCTGGCATAATTGTTAACGATTAGACAACACAAATCACGAAACGAGCTGTAAACGCCGGCAAGCCAGCGCTTTTTATACTCGTTCACGAAATGAAAAGAGCATATTGGTTTTTGAAAATGTTGAAATTTTGGATATATACTCTTGTTTATCCGCATCAGATAAAGTTTTAAGCAGGGGGCGTGGCAGCCCGATAACACCTAAAATCCCATAACAATAAAGTCTACAACTTTAAAGCTAAAGTCACAAAAAAATTGTATGTAAAGGAAATGCCTATATTTGCCACAGTTTTTAAGCCAAATTAAGCTAGATTCAGATAATTGGCCACCTCCTTGAAAGATCGATAAAAAAATTCCTGCAAAAAAAAAAAAAATACAAAATAACGAAAGTTTTCAAAATTATTCAATACCAATAATTATAACGAATTTGAATGAGTATATAGCAGTCGGTAAGGCCCGGCTGCAGCGTTCTGACTTGTTTAATCTCATATCTGCATCAGAGGAGCGCTTTCGTGTGAGCTAAGCTGGGAATTATTAAGCGTAATATGTTTAATGCTGACGGAAGCAATATAGGATAGATGGCCAAAAGCACGAGACAATGACAAAGACTGCCTGCCACCTGTAGTATAGAAAATCTAGCCAGCTGGTTGCTGCTGTCCACAGCACGAATTTAGAGCTCTTGCATTAAATGACAGACAGGGCTTGCGTGCTTGAGTTGGTTTTTGAACAACTGTTTTAGTCTGACAGTCGGCAGGCCAGTTATATTGGCTAACGTATCCATTAGCCAGAATTATCGTTGATGGCGGGAACACCCACCCACCCAACGGTTTGGGTTAAGGCCATCGCAACGTCACTGTTAAGCCGGCCGGCCGGCATATGTTCATAAATATGTATATCTAATTATCTCTGTAGTTTCACATTTTATTGTCGATAAATTCGCAAGTTCATTAAACTCATTCGCCGGCCTGTGATTAAGCTGAATCAGCCCAACTGGCCTTTGTCTTAACGTTTACTTTTGTCGCTGTTGTTTGCCGTTGTTGTTGTTGTTGTTGTTGTTGATTTTGGATTTTCAGCTGGGATTTGAGGCGTTTTGGCATGTGGACATCGCCATTTAATTGCCACCCGACTTTCGCGATGTGCACTCGGAATGAAGTTGTCAGCTTTTGTTGGCGGCTTATGCAATGCTAAAAATTTCGATCCGACTCTTTTTTGTTTGGCTTTTTCTGAGTAATGAAATACACGCCAATGGGGTCAGCAATGGACGCCAATTACACGTCTTGGACTTTCATTGAAAGTTAAATATTTGTAGAGCAGACGAAAGGAAATGCAACGAAAGGAAAATAGCAGTGCTTTATCTGCAGCAGCAACAGCAGCAGCAACAGCAGCAGAAATGCTTAAAGCCACAAATTCAATATTTGCCCATCGATAAACCCGCAATGTTTGAACTAAAGGGTGTGTTAATATTCTGTCTCAACTGCTCGGGATCTGAATAATATGAATTGCAAAGCAGTATAATTAACATAATTTTAAAAAATATTTAAATATATTTTAATATTTTAGCTATTTTAAGAGAACAATAAAAGTTAAGTGAAAACCTTTCAGATAATATAGCAAAATAAGGTCTAATCAAATAGGGTATTAAAAAGTCAAGCTTCCTTCGGCAAATTTGCGCATATATTTATTTATTTTATTATTATTATTTTGGTGTTGTTTTTGTTTTTTGTGAAAGTGCCAGATGACCGCCAGTAAAAAGGTTAAACTGAGCGCCCCGAATTAGTTGTGAGCTTTGATCGCACTCGAAACTGGGCTGCTGTGCATCGAGTTAAGTAGAATCTTTGGCCCCGGCAACGTGATGATTCAACTCAAACACTAATTTCAAACGAAATATTATGAATGTATATTGAAATGCATTTTCAAATTGAACAGCTGGGAATTTCTCTCTATGTAGGATTTGCTTTCACACCTCCCACATCAGGTAGCATTAACGATTTGCGCACTATATCTCAATTACTTTATATCCGCACTATAAACACACACAAAACTTTCCAATTTCCTGACAATTGGAGCAAACGATTGATAGTTAAGTTTTATGGCCTTTTCTGATTTATAACTGCAGGAGATTTCCACACGTTGTCGGTGGAAAACTGAACCGCAAAACTTCTTTCCGCAATTAGTGAACAACAAATATGTTTTATTGCTCGAGAACCAGTTGGCAAAAATCAACAAACCACAACAAAAAAAAAAAACATTTCAAAACAAATTACATATATGTTTAGATTTGTATTGTATTAGTGTCAATGTAATGTATTAATCAGTGATCGCAAATGGACGCAAAAGAAATCATTATAAATAAAGTTAATTGCTCTTAACTACATTCAGCCGCACCAGCAGCACTGATTATTTCAATTGGCTTTTAATTTTCCTTTCATATATTGTTAGCTATTGTCTTTTTGCCGGCTTAAATACATAAATACGCCTACGGCTCCGAAATTCACTTCAATTATTGTGGATTTCAGGTGGCTTCCATCTCGGTGACCTTGACGCACAGACTGCGACTTGGAGCCCTTTCACGGCCAATGTCAATAAACTTTCAATTCTAGCGAATACCTCCACAATGCAGCTTCTCCGCATCTAGTTGACACTTAACTTGTTATCATTGTATCTATTTTCATTTCGTTTATATTACTGTCCGGGCTGGTAATTAAATGTTTCCCTGTGGCGCTGCAGCCACGCCCGGGCATGGTCATAAAAACTTAAGATTCTATAGAAATGAGATAAGCATCTAGCCTTTAAAAGTGATGCAAAATGATTTGATCAATTTGAATGTAGTACATTTTTTGTCTAACTAAACACAAATTTACTACTGATAATATAAATACTATAAATATTTATATTTTATAACAAAATAAAAATAATATAATGCGCAAAAAATATCATTCGACGAGGATGGGATTCGAACCCACGCGTGCAGAGCACATTGGATTAGCAGTCCAACGCCTTAACCACTCGGCCACCTCGTCACGTGCCTTGGTAAGTCCTAAGGCTGTACTACTTACAATTGGCAAAGTATACTGGGTTATGCAAAGCAGTGCAGCCGTACACAAAGCAGTTCAATAGAATCTGCAACTGAATCAAGCAGTACACGCACATAAGTTGGCTAATATTGTATTCTATGTATATTCTAGTATCGTGCTTTTATTATGAACATAATACCAGAGTTTATTTAATCAAACATACAGAGGCGATAGATTGTAAATTTGACTGGTGTATGATTTTTAGAATTTAAAATAAGAAATAATATTATTATTAAATTGGTGCACTGCTTGCGTTGCTGCAAAGCTGTGCATCAAAAGAGCAACTGGTTGCCAAGGTCGCATATGACGAGGTGGCCGAGAGGTTAAGGCGTTGGACTGCTAATCCAATGTGCTCTGCACGCGTGGGTTCGAATCCCATCCTCGTCGAGCTATACATTTTTTGTACGCCAGAAACCATAAAACTAAGCTTAGTTTATTTCAAAATTTAAAATATACATTATATTTGTATACATTATATTTGTGTCTGTTTGAGAATAATGCAACGCGAAGAAATTATAGCCGCTATTTCAAAAAGTTAACAAAGAAAGTTATTATTTTATATATCAGTCTCTGTAATATAATATAACATAAAACATACATAACAATGAAGTTTACAATCAAAAAACCATTGCGACGAGGATGGGATTCGAACCCACGCGTGCAGAGCACATTGGATTAGCAGTCCAACGCCTTAACCACTCGGCCACCTCGTCGTGTTGCCAGCCGGCAGCACAATGAGCGTTCTGAACTATTTCATAGTATTCTAACTATTTTTTCGTTTAACATATTCTGTTTGTTCAACAAACAAACGATAATTATGTCAATGATAATGGCGCAAATAAATGCAAAACAAGTGCTGTGTGTACTCGGATAAGTGATTGCCCTGACTTGCAGACATTGAAATAAAAAATCACCTGTTTGTGGTTAAAGAAAGTAGCTGAGTGGTGGCGCGTGGTCTGTGGCTTCTGGAGTGCAGTTAAAGTGCTTAATTGTTCGGCCATAAAGGTGAACTTATGCTGAAATACTCTAAAAAATAAGGTATTGTGTTCATTATTGGTTGCTTACGATCTGCCAATGAGAGCAAAGTTCTGACAAAGTCATTTTCTGAATTTCACAGCGATTATATTTGCTTCGTTTATTATGAAGGGTATTTCCACGTATGTATGAATTGTTATTTTTGCGTATTTTATTTATTTATTTATTTTTTTTTTTTGCATAGAATTGATTTGTTTTTTTTTTTAAGCGTTGTTGAGCGCGCATCTTAAAAAGGGCTTTTCATAATTCAAATACTGCTGACCCAGTTACTTTCATTATTTATTTATTTACATATTTGTTATTTGGCTTGATCTGTCCTCCATTCACTTTGAGCATATCCACAGATTTGTATAAAGAATAAATATAGTTGAGTTTAAATAAGGAACGCGCAACGTCAGCGACAAAATCAAGATGAACTCCAGAAGTTATTGGCCCAAGTGCTATGTGGATGTCCAGTTGTCAACAGCCGTTGGCATTGTCGGTGCGGTGTTAATGAACCCTTGTTGCAGATAGCAGTTAGTTATTTACGTTTTAGGTTCATGTAGGCTCCAATTGGCAGCATTTACACCTAGTGCGATTCAACGGGCTCGTTTGGAAAGTGTGCCCAAGTTTGATGATGCGCAGGCACGCGCGTTTATATTTTTAGCAACTTATTGGCCACTATTCGCAGAAGCACAAAAAGCCCGCTGTCCGGAAATAGTCACGTGCACAAGGACATTCCAAGGCTAATTACGTTGGCGCGTCGCCAGCGTTGTGCCAGCATCGGCAACAGCAGCGCTGGCTTTAACTTGGCTAGGCTCGGCTCGGCTCGGATCGGATCGGGCTGCTGGCTCCGCTCGGCTTTATTATAGCCGCCACCACCCGTTCATTGTTGTTGTTGTTGTTGTTAATGTTGTTGTTGTTGTGATTTCTGTTCCCGTTGTCGCGCCTGTTCCAACAGCAGCATGCAACAACCACATAGAACGACGAGTACAATGTACCTTAAGCTGTATCTGTATCTGTATCTTAGTATCTTTGCATCTTTGCATCTGCGTGGTTGTCCCCAGTTGCAGTTACAACCGCCAGTTGCCGCTTAATTAGCCATGTAATTTATTATTGGCCTAATCTTATGGCGAGCAGCGCCGGCGCCAACGCCAACGCCGCTGGCATTGACAAATAAACAAATTTTATATATATTAATATACTTATATATATAAATAGCATCCAAGCTGCGCAAGTCCGGGAGTCCGCCTATCCATGGCTGTCATATAAAATCAACATAATTATACGACGCTCTTGGCCCCCAGCAAATGTCCAAGACAAGGGTAAGCCTATGACTGGCATTAACTTGGAATTATGCACACCACATATATACATATATACATAAAGTTATGCCCAATTATGCAACACCTGCTCGTGACTGAGGCGTTGCATCAGCTAGAGATACAGGTGCTTGAGCTTTGTGGATATCATTGGCTAATGAGCGTTCTATTATCCACAACTTCCTTATAACTTGGGTGTCATAAACATTAAACTACATAATCGCGGGCGCTAGTTACATGCGAGTCGGACAGACATTCAATTCTGTAATTAACATTTCTGGAATTCATTTGCCTTTTTCTTTCCTCAGAGCAACTGCATCGGCGGCGGCCATTGACACTTGTTGGCAATTATAATTATATTTATGTGCATGTGTTTACGTTTGGGCTGCCGGCAATTAGCCAATTTATCACTTGAATGCGACCCCAGAGATCTAAGGCAAATCGCACAATCAGATGGCCACAATGTGAACTGCTTCGGCAATGCAAACAAGAGCCAACAACAGGCAGCAGCCAACGCTTTTCAACCGGGCTTCATTTGCGCCAACTCGCCTCGCCTCTTGGCCAGTTCTGCGCTTGCGCAGCGGCGACGCGTCTCAGCGTCGACTGCGCCAGCCAGTGTCGTTGTCTTGGTCTTGGCCAATATAAAGCGCAGCTTCTTAACGTTCTCACACCCATTGCCAGTTCAACGCGTCTGCTGTGCAGTCCTACTGTGCTTGTTTACCTGTGTGTCGCCCCAAAGGATATTTAAATCCTGTTCGTCAACGCAAAGGTTTTCGGTTTGGATTAAAAGTATAAATTGTTGAAAATTTGTGAAAAATTAAAAAACAAACTGTTACCAAAAAGTTCATTGTAAATTTCTAGAAAAGAATTTTTGTACAGTAATTTATTTATTTATTTTTTGGTGATATTTTATTCATATGCCAACAAAAATTTAAATGGATTACTTCTAAAAAAAATTAAAGATAAAAGTGTGATTAAATGTTAGGAACGTTTGAGAGCTTTACGCTATAAGAAGTTGACCTTGATCAAATTGTCCGATGTAATTAAATATTAATAATAATATAAATTATAAATCATATGAGTATATATATATGTCAAGTTTCAAAGAAAAACAAAAACTGTATTAATACGGACAGGCGAAGAGATCAAAAATTCCAATACTGCAATACAATTAAATTCGGTAACTGGTAAAAAACTTTTAAATAAAAATATTATTTTTAAACCGATTGCTTTAATGGGTGCCATACAATATAGTTGTCCGATGCTTTCAATTATATATTACATAGAGGAACAAGCGGAGGGGTGACACGATCTGAAACTTAGAAGCGTTTAATCATGCATTTTTTTATTTTATAGATAATCTAGATAATCGAATTTCTAAAATAAAATTGAATACTCCATTTGCAGTTAAGCCTGCGCCATGGCAAGCCACATGTGGATAGGGTATCTGCGCATCTTGCTGCCATTGCTGCTGATCTACGCGTCGCATGCCGCCAATTTGTCGCAGCTGGTCAAGAAGCAGACGCAAGCGAAGCAGCCACAGATATTGCAGCAGCAGCAGCAGCAGCAGCAGGCAGCAACCACCCACAATGCTGCAGCTGGGCAGCAATATGCGCAAGAGTCGGAGTTGCCCGCAGAGCAACAGGACATTAAAGGCGAAGAGGAGGACGATCCTTATCGGATGCTGCACGAATTCAAGCCGGACTCGCGCCTGCCAGAATCATCTGGGAACTACGCCTGGAATCCGTATATAGCAACAGCTGCGGCTGCCGCCGCCAACAGCGCGCCCATCAATCCGTACGAGAGTTTGCCGCCGCCTGCTCCGACTTTGCCCATGCCCAAGATGCTGCCATTTATTGGGTATGCACAGCCGCTGCTTATACCCTTTCCGCTGTACATAGCACCGGACATGTTCTATCCCACCTATCCGGGCGCGCGCAACGATCTGGAGGATGTGGTCATGTCGCGCGCAGCCGGCGAACGTCGTCCCCCGTCGCCACACTCATCCCGCAACTCGCCCATATACTACGTCCGCCTGCCGCCCACGCCGTACATGTTTGTGCCCACCAACCTGGCACCCGCGCCGTTCGGCAACAGCTTCTCCCCGCTGCTGACGTACCAGCCCATGCCCACGTTCTCGACGTTCGGGTCCGTCTTCAATTTGCCCGTCAACTTTTTGGCCAATGGCAAGCCCTCGGGCATATATCAAATGAATGGCGCACCCAACGATCTGGCCCCATTTCCGTCCGGATTCGGCGGCAGCTTCAATCTGCGCCCACCCACGCCCAGCAATCCCTACAGACCAGCTCCGGCCGCTGGCTACGGTCAGAATCAGCAGCATTTTGGCTTAACCTCATTGGCCGCACCGCAACAGGACTCGAAGTTGACCTCTCTGAAGCGTCCCTTCATGTTCAATGGCCGCCCCGAGGATATCTATATACTGCCCAACAATCTCAATTCTCTGTACAATTACAACGAACAGAACTACTACTGATTGACTTGATCCCATTTGGGGCGTGGCATAATGAAAAGAAAGTATTACTAAATGCATTTAAATAAGCTACTATTAATAAAATTAAAATACAACTGATTTTTTTTTAGTTTTGAATTTTAAAATTTTTTTTTTTTCTATTAACAAGAATTTAAATATTTTCTAAATTCTTTATTATGAACAATGGTAAATATAGATAATAATAGTGACAAAATTTCACAAAATGATGAACAAAATAAATATTGAGAGTTAAACTTACGGAAAAGTATGATTATCATTGTTAGAGAAATGTCTTTCAAAAATGCATCGATTTTAAATATATAGAATTGATTTTAATAAAAAATCATGACCAGAATGCCATCAAACATGAAAATCTGTTCAGTGTTGACCTATGGCTCCAAAAGCCTTACATGTCCAAGTTTTTCTCGATTTTGTCATGATTTTTGACAAAAAATTTAACCCCCTCAAAATCAGGTTAAATGGGGTTTTTGATACTATTTGTGGCCAGAAAAATTAATTAATAATGGAAACAAAATTTTAAAATCTGAAAAAATGGTTTTTTTATGTATAAAAAAAATTAAACAGTTTTTTCAAATAAATTTGCGTGCTATTTTCCAGTGGGCGTGGCACAAAATTTTTTATAACTAGAAGCATACATCCCAAGTTACAAGTGTAACGGACATTACACGAACCCAATATACTTGGCTTTTCACTTCGTGATTGAGATTAAAAAATAGTTATATATTTACAATAAAATCAGAAGTTTGAAAAAGTATTTATTTCACAATAACCAAAAATGTGTCTTGATAAATAATATACATGCATATATTCCTACAATAAAAAAATGTAACTCATTTTTTGCAAGTTGTTATTAAAAAGATTTTATATCCTTTAATCGCCGATAGCCGCCACTTTTTTCGTCATGCTCTCTATGTATTTGGTATCCCCCAAATATTTGGGCTTACCAATCAGATTTCCGGTTTTCATATTGAACTCATAGACAACTGGGACACTATTGGGAATGTTGACCTTTTCGATTTCTTCCTCGGACAAGCCTACAAACAAATTTGCCAAATTTGTGAGAAGTGCAGGGAACATACGATATATGTATATCTATGCTACACACCTTCAATATGCTTAACGAGAGCTCGGGCCACAGTACCATGGACGACGATCAATATGCGTGTGCCGCTCAGCATATCTTTTTTGATCTCGTCCCAGACGGGGGTGATGCGATCGACGCACATGCGCATGGACTCGGTTAGGGGAAACTCGGCGATGGGCACATCCTTGAAGGCGGGGTTACTGTTGATCTCATAGTAGTAGCTGTTCGTGGTATCGATGGGGGGTGGCAAGCCGTCGTAGTTGCGCCGCCAGCACTGCACCTGCTTCTCGCCATACTGATTGGCCAGATCGCGTTTGTTGAAGCCCGTCAAATTGCCATAATGCCGCTCGTTCAGACGCCAGTCGGACACAATCGGCAGAAACGAGCATTTGAGCTCGCTCAAGATCACATCGGCCGTATGCCTAGACCGAGTCAGTTTCGAGCAATAAACCTTGTCGAATTCCATCTTGGCCTCCAGCAAGTTGGCTGCAGCGATGTTCTGCGCCTGCTCCAAGCCTTTTTAGCAATGTTTATCAATCAATGTTTATCTGAATGTATTTTTTTTTTTAATAAAAAACTTACCACCCGCACTGAGCGGCGCATCGTGCCAGCCACAAAACAGATTCTTCAGATTAAACTCGCTCTCGCCATGGCGCAATAATACAAGTCGATTCGTTTTTATCATCAGGTTTGAGCTAGAATGCAAAGAAAAACAAATACAATTTTGGTTTATTAAAAATTAGCGGCATTGAGTTTCAAATATATTTAATATGTAATTATGTTAGTATATAAGCACTAGGTAAATTTAAATTGAATGCTTCGATTTATTTAAGCCAAGCTTTCTTTACAAAGTTGTCCGTTGTCCAACAACCGTTGTCCCGATTCAAGTGGTTAATGTTTGGCAACTCTTTGCCTAACCACGAGACTCGGCCTGATACTCTTTGAAACGCGCATACCGCACATACTTTCGGCCAACGTATCGGAAAGACACTGAAAAAGAGCCCGCCAAAAGAATCACATGCCAAAACCTAAGCAAAACAAAACAAGTAATAACTTTGTGGTCGGGTGTAGCCGACAGCGCAATACTCGTGCGCTGTAAAAACAGCTTAAATCAGCAAAAAATTATAATTTTGTTATTTTTGAAAATTATCAATATTTCTAATTTTTTCGGCTTGGTCTATAAAACTGACATATATACTAAATCGAATGCAGACGGACGAACATCAAAACGGATATTGCACAAAACCAATATACTCGATTCACTTTGCGAACATGTATGAAAACGAAACGAAGTGAAGCGATACGAAATATAAGTATATCCGAGTATCTGCTGGACAGACATGGCATGGACACAGCGCGCACGCTTTGGCATCGCATTATTCAGCTCTCGGTCTCTGTGTTGTGCTCGCCATATTCGCCGTTTTCGATGTATCAAATTTTTGTTTGTTATTTCGCGCTTCCTACTCCAAAACGGTTACTGTTGTTGTTGTTGTTGTTGCGGTTGCCAATGCATGCCAGCATATACAAATTGGCATAGTTTTGTATCCATATTTCATATTATTTTTATTATTGTTTCGTTGTTGTTGTTGTTGTTTTTCTGCTACGCTCACTTATTAACCAACCACACGCTGCTCGAGAATAGCGCGCCAAGGCGTCGTTCCTCAGTGCGCCCCTTCTCACCCCGTCACAGATATCGTACTTACGCCTGACATTGTCGCTGTTCACTAAGCTCGCGCATTATTTTGTTTTACGAGTATTTGTTTGTTTGTTTTTGGTTTCAGTTTTTGTGTTTTTGCGTTGTTTTACGTTACAATTTCTCTTTTAATATCTTGAACATCACTGATTGCATCCACATTTCTCACTCTTCCACTGCGTTTTATTTATTTATATGTACTTTATTCACTTCTGCCTGCAACTACGCTTGTTTTCCTATTGGCTGCGGTCGAGTACTGCGCAAAATTCTTATTGGCAAAATATGAGCATAGTCAACGTCGCAGTCACCGTCGACGTCAACGCTGTTGATGACTGCCGCACAACGACAGCTGATGCTGAGCCGGTTGCTGTTGTTGTTGTTGTTGTTTGGTTTCGCAGCACGTTGAGAATCAAGCGAAAAATCAATAAAAAAGACCTATGGACACGCGAACTGAAATTTCGAATACTTCAATAAATTTACAAATATACAAAATTATATTTGTACAAATTTGCTTGTTAATTTATTTTGGTAAACTGAATGTTGTGTAATCAGTCGAATATATAGTAAAACTAAAACTAAATAAGAAACTAGGATAAAATTTCTTAAACATTCATCAGAAACTTATAATTGTTGACAAATATTTCTATGATAGTTGAAATCAGTTAAATTTAAATTCTTTAGGGATATATATAACTTTACCACTGTGCAAACAAATCACATTTGAAAAAGCTTTTTCTTCAAAATGTTCAAAATGAATTTGTTTGAAAACATTGCAGTTAGCGTATAAATGTATAAATACGAATAAAATACATAGAGAGCGTTTGAGAGAGAAATTAGCGAGCTATTTGGCATTATATAGACATATGTACATACCTACACCTCAAATGAAACAGCATTCAAAACAGTACATTTATCGCTCAAGAATTGGCTCGACTTTGATATTGATCTTTGAGCTGCTATGTTATTCTCTTGGCAATCCTCCAATAAATGCTTTCACTGTACACCGTTTTAGCAAGATAAGAAAATTCGACGATAAGAACCTTTTGGCACATGTGTAGCTGAGCTAATCATAAATAAAAACGAAACGGAGCTTTTTAGCTCTGATATCTTGGAATTGCTTATTGTTCTCTGATTTTCTGTTATAAGTATACAGATTTTTTATTTTTATTTTATTTATTTTTTTTTTTTTGTCGTTGAGGCAGCAAAAAAATGCAGGATACTTTTTTATCTGTCCTTATTATTATTATAATTGAACACTTTAATATGGTCTAAACAATGTTAATAAATCATACCGTCTTTAAAATTTATTTTTCATTACTGTTTATGTACATGTTTAAGTAATTTACTTTTTACTTAAATAAGAACCCAACTTTTAAAATAGCTTTGCCTAAGACAGAAGAATACTAGCCATGGGGATCCTCGTTGGCTTAAATGCTTACACATTTAAAAAACTCATTTACCGGAGTTGGCAAACTCATTTCTATAAATTTATTTTTTAAAATATCAAAATAAAACTATTCCATATAATTTAACGAGTTTTTCATGATTTTAATGTTAATTTTTAATTTATAATATTATAAATTATTGTTATTGGTATATATAGCCACAATATAATTTGGGCGCCTAGAATTGATTAGTTGAGTTTAACTGTGTGTGAAACTTACCGTAAGTAAGTATAGTAAGTATAGTTTTCTTAGATTTAGATCAAGATCATATTTCATGGCTGGAATATAACAATATTACTGTGTTTTGAATAACAAAATAAATTAAAGCTTAGATGTTTCGTAATATTAAATATATATATTTTTTGTGCATGTCATTGCTATCCGAAAGTCTAAACACAGAAGTTGTTCAAGAATCTATTCTGAGAGTTGCGCTGCTGCCAAAAAAAAAAACGTACGATGTTGGCCTTAAAAGTGGTGTAGGCGTATGTAGTTTGTACCCAGTGTACCCATTGAAAATTTTTTTTGAAAGGTATAAGGTACAAGCAAAATAATGCATATCCAATCAATATAATTTCAAATTAAGTTATAGATAAGATCTGTGTATGTTTTATATCATAGATTTGGTAATGAATCGAATCCAATCGAATACAAAAAAATTAAGCTCAGAAAGTATCTATTGGTCGGGTACTCCCTTCTATTGTTATACACATATCTATCTAGTTGACTTAATTCGCTGCTTTAATTCACTGTTGTATTATAGCGCCCAATTTCGTCAAACTGCTTAAGACCTTTTTGTTGACATCGCTTGAAAGTCTTTCCAGAGCCGATGGCGTCTCAAAGAGATCTTGTCGATGTCGCGGCTCATGACGCCGACGAAGGGCTGTCAGAGCCAGAGTCAGAGTCAGAGTCAGTGGGCTCCGTATAAAGGTCTAAGCCAGCCGTGAGCATGGCTCAGTTTGCGGAGCAACGTGCGTGAGCATCTTTGTCGCTAGTGCGTGGATTTCGACATACACATATCCCCCTATATACGTATATATAAATATATATATGCTTGTGTATTTGCGATTTTTGAGTTTTGTGTGTGGCTTGTGAAAAATGCATTTTCCGGCAATCGGCGATTTCTATCAGCGCTTGCTATTTCTGCTGCCGTTCTCAGCAAGTGGGTATTATTATTATTCCTATTGACATGTCAATCTACAAATCAACCAACTGTATCCAAAAAAAAAATGCAATTGTCAATTGAAACTATTCAGATGTAAGCTTCTGCTGGTGTATGTAATGTACAAATACAGCTAGTTTTACGATCTCCAACGGTACATGACCAATGTACGTTTTATTACGCAGCACGCTCCCCATCCATATTGGATGAATTTATGAGGCATCTCTAATCTGTACCGTCGAATGTCACACTAAGCACCCATAAAACTGTCAAATTGAAACGGGTCTGCTCCACTCCCGTCTAATGGATGGCAAACAAGCCAGCGGCTTGTAAATAATAACAATAATTAAAATTGCATGCACAAATGCTTTGCGAAAGCCATGGAAGATGGTATTGTTTACAATGATTATATAAGATGGCGAAGATATCATTTTGGCGATTTACGCTGAAATTGAACAATTATAGTTCACTTTGGGACGTTGTGCTTGGCAAATGGCTTTGCAATTGACTCTGCGCTTTGGGAATTCAGTCAAAACAATGGCTAACTAGCCATTGTCGTGAAATGTCTCTGGATTGGCCGACTAACGGGTATTTAATGTCGAGAGGCGCAAAAAAAAAACTTCTTATTTGATGGTGCGTGCTCGTGTAAAAATTTGTCGAATATTAACCAGCATTCAAAACATATAAGGATACGTCTCAACTTTCCCTAGTCGTAACGTTACCAAAACTCAACCGATTTTCATGAGGATGGGCTTTTTGTTCATGGATCGGTGTCTATATGAATTATACATTTCAGTTTAAAATTAAAATTTTTGGTCCAAATTCATGTAAAAAATTTTCGAACATATACCCTAGTGTTCCCATATAAGGATAGGTCTCAACTTTCTCTAGTCGTAACTTTGCCAAAATTTAACCGATTTGGATGAGGTTGGTCTTTTTGTTCATGGATCGGTGTCTAGATGAATTCTACATTTCAGTTTAAAAATAAAATTTTTGGTCAAAATTCATTTAAAAATTTTTTGAACATATACCCAGTGCTCCCATATAAGGATAGGTCTCAACTTTCCCTATACGCAACTTTGCCAAAACTCAACCGATTTGGATGAGGTTGGTCTTTTTTTTCATGGTTTGGTGTCTATATTAATTCTACATTTCAGTTTAAAATTAAAATTGTTGGTCCAAATTCATGTAAAAAATTTTCGAACATATACCCTAGTGTTCCCATATAAGGATAGGTCCCAACTTTCCCTAGTCGTAACTTTGCCAAAACTCAACCGATTTTGATGAGGTTGGCCTTTTTGTTCATGGTTTGGTGTCTATATGAATTCTACATTTCAGTTTAAAATTAAAATTTTTGGTCCAAATTCATGTAAAATTTTTTGAACATATACCCTTGAGTTCCCATATTAGGATAAGTCTCAACTTTCTCTAGTCGTAACTTTGCCAAAACTCAACCGATGGTTCGACTTTTAGTTATGCCTAAGAAACCGAGTTAAAAATGCGATTAATATAGATAATCAAAAAACGAAAAGAATTATCGATCATTTGAAATAAACTTGATCTGCGTATGATATATAAGAACCGAATGAGTCCAAAATCAGCCGTCTAGCTTTTGTAGTCTCTGAATTCGACGCCTTCATACAGACAGACAGACGGACATAGCTTAATCGACTCGGCTAGTAATCCTGATCATGAATGGGTATAATAAAACTGTTCAAGAAGTCGTGCTAATAATTGATTTATATATCCGTACTTTCTAACTTTCGCACTTTCTTTCTTAGATTTGCTGCCGGAGGGCCTACGCTTTAGCTATGACGATCCTCAGCAGTGGCAATATAGTTATCCCCAGTGTGGCGGCGCCGATCAGTCGCCCATAGCGCTGAATCCGCACAAAGTAATACCCATCGGATTGCCTCCATTGTACTTTGGTCTCTACGAGGAGCCATTTGATGAGCTGCTGACCATCCGAAATAATGGACACACAGGCAAGCTGATGAGCACCCAGAATCCAAGCATTTCACATTTATACTTAACTTTAATCACAGTTGAATTCAAAGTGCCGCCAACGGTGTTTGGAGAACGTCCCTATCTGACCGGCGGCCTGCTAGGCGACTTTTATGAGGCGATGGCCGTTCACTTTCATTGGGGCTCGTCGCAGCGTAAGGGCTCCGAGCACTTGCTGAACGGCCGTCGCTACGATCTCGAAATGCACATTGTGCATCGCAATACAAAATACCAGAGCGATGAGGAGGCCAGAAATCAGACTGATGGGCTGGCCGTACTGGCCGTGCTCTTTAAGGTGGTGCGCGTAAGTGAATACATAGCCATATTTGAGAGCTTAATCCCGATGCGGATTTACTTGCAGACCAACTATTTGTATTATCAGCCGGGCCTCAATGAAATCTTGGGCTCCCTGCTTCACCTGGGCGACTTTAACAGCAGCTATACGCCGCCCGCTTTTCTCACACTTGGATCGCTGCTTGGTAATTTGGATAGGGGCAACTTTTATGCCTACAAGGGCTCCCTGACCACGCCGCCATGCTCGCCGGCTGTGGTGTGGCATGTATTCGCCGAGGTTTTGCCTATTTCCCATCTGGAACTGCCCAAGTTCTGGCAACTGAGAGATCGCCGTGGGCGACCATTGCTGAACACCCATCGACCATTGCAGTCGCTTGAGACACGGCAGGTGTTTCTACGCCGTCCTCCAGAGGAATACCTTTGGTCCAAATAAATGTTACAATCTATTAGCACGAATTTATTGCCAAACATAATTGTGGTCGGTATAAATTTGAGTATTAAGTCAAATAAAATGTTATGTAATTAGTTACTTCCGACCGCCTCGGTAGCTAGATAAAAGTGTAGCCAAGAATCCTAGCTCTATGGCCAAAACGGAGGAGCGCATCACTGAGGCAGGTAGTTTTAACACGGGACGGGGTAGCTTCGCCACATTTCTGGCGCCTGCCTGTCCCACGTGTCGCTTTATTGTAAATTTACTTTGCGGTTGTGGGGCTTTGCGATTCGTTGGCGGGCGGAAGTTGAAGGTGTGGTATTCGTGGTCGCGCACATCGAAGGGAGGATGTGGGATGCGGACGCGTGGATTCAGCGGTGGATGAAATGGCTTGACGACAACCTTTCTTAGCTTTTTATTGCTTCGTTTTTCTATATTGGTAAACGCTAGATTAGAAGGTATATCAAGATTGCCGACATATGGATTGGAGCCTTGGTAGTCCACAGCCTGCTCTTTTGTTTTCAAATGGTCTTTTCGCTTCTCTGTCAGGATTTTAGTCAGCTTTTTGGTTATTTTCTTTGTTTTTTTTTCATTCACATTGGACTTGGTCGTATACAAATTTTCCTTGGCGTTATCTAAGATCTGTTTAACCCTTTGCTTTACTTCGGGCCGATCCACTTCTGCTTGCTTTTCAGCTCTCGGTTTCCGTTTGCGTTTAGAGCTAATTTCATCTTTCTTTGATTCTTCCTGCCGTGATTTCGTTTCAGATTCAAATTGTGTAAGCGATGCTAATTTCTTTGCCACCTCAATGTTTAGAGCCTCGCTTTTTAAGCCAGATTGGTAGGGCCCTACTTTTGTTGTTTGCTGACCTTCCCTTGGTTCGTTTTCCGCGGATATTGACCCTTGCTTTGAGTCCAATTGTTTATTATTGGGCCATAGTAAACCCGGATCAGATTTGTCTTTCAGTTTCTCCAGTCTAATGTCATCAAGAGCGTCGTCAAATTTATCATTATCCAATAACCAATCCCATTCTGAATAAAGCTTATTGGATTTTTTGTTTTCTGGTTTAGCGGATAAATGTCGATCCTCCTGCCGACTCTTCTGTTTAAATTCAGTCTCTCCCTTGGTCTTCTCATCACTGTCGCGATTTATATTATTATCTTTCATCTCAACGAGATTAGCTTCTCTGTCGAACGGACGCCCATCTTTCTTTCCCTTCTTATGATATTTAGAGTCCGTTTGAGCCGAGAAAGGTCGGTCTTCCTTATGACTCTTCCGTCCAATCTCAGCCTTTTCATCGGTCCTCTTATCGCTCTCGCGGTTTTCATTAAAAAACCTCTGTTCCCTGTTTTGGCTTTTATCAACAAAAAATTTATAATATTTTTTCGGTCGCTCTACTTCTTTATTTTCTTTGTCACTTTGATTTACTTGATGTTCTTCATGATTATAGGGTTCGTTGCCTTCTTCAGAGCCAATCAACTTCTGAATTTTTCCAACATCGCTGTGTTCTTTCTTTAACGACCCTGAAGAAGGCTGCTTCTTATCGAAGTTGGACATTATTGATTGACGATTTTGCTTCAAGTCCTCATCAATTTGGAATTTTGAGCTGTCTGTGATGCTGTTTTCAAAGACTTCAGGTATCTTCATGTCGATAATAGCATCTTCCGCATCCACTTGTAACTTCGGACTTAATTCAATGGATTGCAACATTTTCTCTGAATCGGATTCCCAATAACCTTTGTCATTGACGCTTATAAATCGAGAATTTTGTTCTTTTTCTTTATTTTCGACCGACTGTCGTTGATTAAGTTGGACTTTCGATGAGTCCTTGCTACCTTCTAAGGATTTGGACTCTGGTTCTATGGTCTTGGGTGAGATTGGTTTCTCACCTTTAAGGGTATTCGATGGCTCGTCTTTCTTAGCGGTTTCCTTCCGTCCAAATAAGTTTGTTAGGGCTCCCAATATCGGAGAGGTTTCAAATGCGTGTTTATTGTACGCTTCTTGATTACCAGGTTTATTTATTTTTGCCGAGTCGCTTTTCTGTATATCTTCAGCTATGGGTTCATTTATCATTTTATTTTCATGCTTATTGAATACATTATCACGATATGGCAAATGCGTCATCTCATTGTTTACTAGTTGTTGTTGATGTAAATTTTCAGCATTAGATTGCTTCGCCAATATGGGGTTCACCGGACTCATGGGCATCTCTTCTTGATTAATTACTTTGCCGCTGATCATTTCAAGCTGACTTCCTTTATTTAAATTTTCAAAGCTGTAATTCTCCCAAAATTGTTGAGTTTCTAGCTCGGAATTAGTGGGTGGAAAAGAATTATCTGTCTTTGAGTATAGCAAAGGAACCTTTTTTGATTGTATACATATTTTATAATCGTATTTATAACCTTCGGGAGTTGTTTTCTTTTTAAAAATAACTTTTGAGTCAGTAGTAACTTTCGTATTATTTTCATTCAAATTATTTTTTCTTTGCTCCGAAACATTTTTACTCTGATGATTATCAGTAATTTTTTTATCCGTTTCTTTCTTTTCAGGCTTATTCTCGTTTGGTTCTACCAACTCTGAAAGTTTGAAAACGTTTGGCTCGTCATCAAAAAGACGCATTCCGGACATAGAATCCTTTTCGTAAAGTATCTGTTCGGTTTCGATATCTGTCGTCTGCCTGCCCTGCACTTTAGCGTCTTCTTCAATTTTACTAGACTTATCGGTCTCCTTGGCCTTAAGCGCTTCTGTTTTGCGCTTTAATTCCGCTTTGTTATCCTTTTTCGACTTTGATGGTAATTTTTCTGTTTTCTTATCGGGAGTTTTGGATTGCTTTTCTTTATTAGAATCTTGATTCTTATTTCTAACCGTCACCGTCAACCCTTTATATATATTGTCCAAACCTAATTTATCTGCTGACTCCTTTCCATATGTTATATCCGTTTCTTTTTGCGACATTTTAACCAGCTGTATATTATTTGAGAAATTCTCATTGCTATTTTGGAACTGGGTCCCTATTATATCATTTGATTTATCAAATGAAAGTATTTGTGCACCATTTTGTGTGGTGGACGAGTTTAATCTCCCGATTGCTTTAATTGGCGCATTTGTTTCATTTTCCTTCCTTCCTTCCTCCATTTCAAATAAAAACTCCACTCTTCCACCATCAATTTTGGGTCGGTCAACAGCTTCCATTGCTATTTGCGACTTTCTTGGAAGTTCTTCCGACTCTCTAGAGCTATTTCTGTCATTAAAATAATTAACATAAGCTCTCCACATGTCCTCCCTCTCGTCATTTTGTTCCGGCACAAACTTATTGGAGCTATATTCGGTAATGGTGTCTGCTAAATTCTCAAGAATGTCCGAGCAGGGTGTCGACATCAGATACTCTTTTTTCTGCTGTTGGGTAACTGAGTAATTTCTGATAAAAAAGAAAAAAAAAGTGTATGTATTTATATCAAAATAACGTATAAATGAATCAAAAAATCAAATATTTTGAACAGCGCTTTATATATGTACCTTAAGTCCGGATGATTACGCAACGTGTCCACAATAGCATATGGCATTACTTCCCTCTGGCAGATACGGTGTAGAATCGAAAAAAGTGGGTAGCTTTGGAAGAATTACTTTGTTAGCATATACTGCAATTTATTGACATAGCTTAAATCAATACGATAAACTCACTCTTTCTCCAAACCTTCCTTTTGTATATACGCATAGATCTCTTCAGCAATTATTGGACCAAGTAATTTGCGCCCATTCAAAAGATTCGCTTCAATTTCTTGTATCGTTTTTCGCGAGTTCACAAAGGTCTTGGCAAAGGTAACATTCTTATCAGCTAAAACAGAAAAAATATATATTATATAAGATTACTAAAACTTCAAATATTTAAATTCATTTTGGTCAAAAATATTTTTCAAAATTTAATTTAAAAAAAAAATAAAATAAATAATATACATATTCAATATGAGTTAGAATATTAAAAGGCGTGCACTCACCATAGGAGGAAGCCACCGAATGGGCTAAGCCACAACTTTCTAAAAATGTTGCAATATTGGTGGACGGGTTGAAATTGTTAATGAATCGCATCATTTCCTTCAATCCCAAGTGAAGACAAGCGACGCGAGCATTTTCGCCCAGTCGCAAGCCATCGATGAAGCCGGCACTTAGCGCAACCAAGTCCTTTAGTGTATTGCACAGTTCAACGCCATCCACATCATCGACTGTGAACACCATGCAATTATCGGTTTGGAACAAACTCGTCAATTGAGTTGAATGTGCATCGTTGTTGCAACCAATTGTCATCTCGCAGAGTTTGCCCTGTGCCATCTCCATGGCACTGGTGGCATTCATCATCGAATAGCACGGAATATTCAACTGTTTGGATATGGTATGCGAATACAGATCTATTTCGCCATCCTGAATATGCTGCAGTCCCTTGACTAACGATACGGCATAGGCAGTTTTTTTAACATTGCCCGCCAAAATATTGCAGTATGCTTTAAGAAAGCTACACTGAGTGGCGAATATTAGAATGTCAGCGTGCTGCGTAGCTTTAAGCAGGTCATTGACAGCAATCTGGGAACAGTTGCTTTAAGCGAATGGATAAACTATTATTTGAAGTAGGCGCCTTACCAAGTTGTTGGGCAACTTAATGCCTGGCAGATACCGAATATTTTCATGTTGCCTATTCATCACATCAGAAAGGTAATTGCTTCTGACGAGCTCATCATAGACATAGATGTGTACGCGCGAGTCGAACTGATCATTGAGAACATTTTTGCAAACAGCAGTGGAAATCGCAGAGCCCCTTTTTTGAAAAGAGATCAAGATGGCAATTATAACATATACTGAACCAATAAACAATGTTGACTACCTACCAGTCCTGTGCTCCAATAATGCACACTTTTGGACACTTTGACATAATAGATTTTGAATAGAATTTAGTGATGAATTGGTACCGCAAACATTCAATAGGCCAAGACTTGTTTTCCCAGAAATTTGTAGTTTAAATTTTTTTGGTAATTTTAATAAATTTTTAAATTTAGATGTACGAAACGTGCGTAGACATAGTAATTTAATACTATAAATCCGATACCGACAGTTAATCCAAAGTTAGCTTTTTCAAGTGTACGCTTGAAATTCGTAAACAATGTCAGGTGAACGATCGACAGCCGATGAAGAGTCGTTGGCCAGTCTCATGGTCTTAACCACTTGCTGTTTTTCCTTTTCCTGTTGGGCTTCGCGTTCGGAAATTGCGCGCAGCTCAAACTCGGTAATGATTTGTGAAATGCGACTTTTGGCCTCAGCTGCCAGTTTAGGTGGCAGACTCTTAATACTGATGCAGGCGCTTTCAAAGAACAAATCATAACTATCGCGTTGTTGCATTGCCGCATTCGGTGTGGCAACTGTGGGCGATTCTATCTTCAAGGCCGACTGTGTCTCTGTTTTTGCCAGGTCTTGAAAGTATGCGTTCAACAACTCACGATCTCGAACAATGCTCTGCAAGAGTTGCTCGCGATTCAGTCGAGTTTTCACTTTCACACGGCGTAAAGACATATTTGAAGAACCTGTTTAAATGGTGGGTAAAAACATAAACATTATTTCAGTAGTCAAATATTCATATTTGTATCTTACCTTACTAAGGAGTTATAACAAACAACCTAGTGTTGTTCTGAGGATTTGTTTACAACTTGCCGACGCCATGCATTGGAGATGAACAATGCCAATTATATACATATCGATATGTTCTCCTATATAAATGCGATGTATCGATTTATTTTATTTCAAAATAAGCGAGACAATAAATTTATTTTTGGATTATTATATATATTTACAACTGTACAACTAAGTCCTAGTTATCTTATTAATATATTTGCATATTACGCCCGGCTTTATATTTTACGCCAGAGTTCCATATTGCCCATGATGACCAAATTTATGCTGTCCACTGCTGCCCGGCGTTACTAGATGAACATTTTTTGTCTGTGGCGGCGACGTTATTGGCATCTCTATTCGTTCAGAACCTTCATTTGCACTATTATCTTTCAGGGCGCGAAGCTCCAGTTCGCAAATAAGCTGCGACACACGCATCTTTGCCTCAGCCACCAGTTTCGGTGAAAGTGCTTTCACACTGGAGCTCACGCTTTCAAAGAACAGATCAACATGATTTTTCTCTCTTTGGGGCGGGTGCGGCAATTGAACTCCAATTAGCTCTCGGAATGATTCCATTAGCTCGTTCTTATCTTGTTGGATTTGCATTAAAAGCTTCAGTCCTTCTTTATTAGACGACGAACTAGCGCCGCAATTGCCTGCTGACTTAGTGATGGGTTTTGGGGGGTTGGCTTGAGGTGAAATATTTTCAACCGCATTTGTCGACTGCGTTGTTTTTGTAGCGGATGCAGCTTGCACCTGTCCCTGGGCAGCTGCTGCAATAACCTCGAAGTTTTTTGAGCTGCAAGCGAACAAATTATAAATAACATCATCAGAAATTCAAGTAAAATTCCCACCTTTCTTCCATAACGCCATCTGTACTTATAAATGGAGTTTCGATTACCTCCAAAGTATGGGCTTTCTCAACTCCCACAGCCACGGGCTCCTGTTTTATCGCCTTAAGCGTGCGCTTTCGCTGGTGATAGTATTTACTGCGCTCTTGCCGCACGCTCAGCTCCTTGCGCACGGCGCCCTCTCCGTTGGTCACCAACGACTCCAGATTTCTCTTGTGTTTAGTTGTGCGCTCATGTCGTACTAAATGACAGCGATTGCAATCCAGGCGACATTGACAAGCACGGCAAAATGGCTTGTTGGGATCGTCGTCGGAACGCTTAAGCCATGGCTCGAAGACACTGAGCCACTTTTCACAAAACTTTTGGCTGTATTTCAGTTTAGCGCATCCAGTTCGACTGTTGAGCTTCGCTTTTATCTTTGCATCCTTCCTAAATGGAATTCAGCAGTTTTATATAAAAGCCCACCATTTAGAATCATACCTTACCAGTCAGAATCAGATGTATTTTCAGAGAAACTCATGTTATTTACAATTTTCTCCCTTTATTGTGTTCTTTTTATTTATTCACGAATAGCATCGATAGTTGTATTTCCGATTATTAAATACGATACATCGATTATAATTTGGTTTGTATCGTTTTCAAAGTAAGCACACTGGTTAAAATAAAATGTTCCAGCATTTTATTAAAAATATCTTAAAATTAAAAGAAAACTATAAAAATATATTATAATAAATATATATAAATAACACAATATACTTGTTTAAGTATAATTCAATAAAATAGAAAGCAGAAATTTTTACATGATATAATTTATTTCTAGCATTATTACAAAGAAATTACACATCACAAGTTAATACTTTCATTTGCCAAAACTATCATTTCTTTAAATGCTGTTTACAATATTCCCAAATAAATAAAGAACCCGTGACATGCACATTTAAAGAACGCACCATACCAAACTGTGGTATTTCGACGGCAAAATCTAATAACGCTATTAAATCCACGGGAATTCCATGTTTTTCATGCCTATTGGAATAATATATAAAATCGGTTATAAGGATCTATGAAAAGCGGAAAAAATATATAAATAGACTTACCCCAATAACAAAATACACTTTTCTGGAAACTTAAAATTTACAAAACTAACGCTATGTGCTGTTTGTTCGGCGCCAACAATTTTATATCCCATCGATTGTTTCCCAATCAAAAACTCGGCAAGCCCAGCCGGTTTTACTTCAACAATGTGCAGAGTCTTCTCCGCAGTCATGCTGTAAGGGGATAGGATCAAAATGTATTCGATTCAATATATAAGTTATTCTATTAATATACCTTAAATTCGTAAAATCGCTTTTATCCGCGAATGACTTGGCACCCAAAATCAACGTTTTGACGCCTAATACCTCACAGGTGCGCGCTAAACCGCCAAGATTAGGTAACTTGTCTATCAGAGAGGCTACTACTATTAACTCTCGTTCACTCAATTGGCCTTCAATGTTGGCTAAGTCATTATCAGTATATATGTAATTGATGGGGTTCATTTTCCGCTGAACATTTAAATTGTCCGTCTCAACACGTACATCGGAAATAGTTGTTACCGGAGTCTTTCTAGCTTTGAAGGCAGTTCGTGACACTTCTATACTGGCTCTTAGCTTATTATCAGAAACCAGCTTAGATTTGTCACATTCATCAAATGGCGTATTTGTCATATACAAAATAGCATCAGCAGGGTAATCGTGCTGGGATATTATTTCCGGTAATAAGAGACGCGTCTCGTTTTCCATCTCTAGCAACTTAGCACCCAAAGTCATTTGAATGCTCGTCTTCAATGCATTTAGTATTGGCAATTCATTTCTAAAAAATATAATTCATTAGTTAAATTAAAATTTAATTGATGTTAGTTTAATTACCTATATTTCTCAAATTTAACTGCAAACCTATACAGAACCAGCTGGGCAAGGAGACGCGTCTGAAAATGAGCTCCCATTGTTTGCGGCAGGAGCAAAGCTACGATTTCTTGCACATGGTGCACTTTCAGAACTGTCCAATTGTTTATGCAATATAGGTGTGCGATAGAAATAATAGACACTTGCTGACTTGGTTTAAGCGTTGTTAACGACTGCATTCGATCCAGCAACACATTCAAGCTGGGCAGCAACTGAGCCACAAGGCACTCATACATGTAGCTGATATTTAGCTGATCATTGGGCGCCAGCGCTGCGTTCCACATCTCATCGGACCATATAATTTGATCCTTCATCATCAACAGCGCTCTGGCAATGCGTATTTTGATTCTGTGCTCCTTGCAATTTTCGAAATAACGCGGTTTCTTTATTGTCAACTCCGTGTTGGTACGATGCAGCTCAGCACAGATGGCATTCAGTTGTTCCTGCGATTGTTGTTTTGCATAAAATATATATCTATTTCGTTTGGCTACGTCATCGAATAGACCACCAATAATGCTATCGACATAGGCAGCTTCGATGCTGTAAATCGTAGGTATATACTTATATTAATATAATTGACATGATGGATGTCAAATCAGCGAACTTACCGCGCATCTCCTGTGCTGATTTCGCCATCTAGAATACCTTTCACAAGAAAGGACTTGGGCACCGCCGGAAATATCCAATCGCAGCGATTTTTAATAATAGCTTCAAAGAGTTTTTCTCTTTCGATGTCGTTAAGATGCTTGACCGCATATTTGGCAATGCTCACAGCGCTACATATGAACAAAATAAATTTATATTTACATATATATAAATATTTATATTCATACTACTGGTGTGGCTTACGTGGGTTCTGTGCGTTTATGTTTCTTTAACAAAGTTACCAATGTTGACAATACATTAGCTTCGTCCTCGATTTTGGTATCATTAACGCCCAATAGTTTGGATAAATGCTCAAATGTTTCCTGTGTACCTTTTTCAAGAAGATCACATGGCTGTAAGTTTAACTTTTCCAAATCACTCCAGGTTTTTACATTTTGCCGTACAAAGCAATCGACGCAGTGCTCTAAAACAAACGATTTCTCGTCTTTTGTTTGACAGTTTAGTTGCTGAAGCAAATGTTGCTGTACTTCCGCAAGATTTTCGACCATTTTAAACATTTCTGTATCCACATTATAGTGACTACTATAGAAATCCAAGCAGATTTGCTTTAAATTTTGATCCATCTGTGGCAGATTAAACAATGGGAACAGCCGCCACCAGCCGTGTTGCGAGTTGGGCAACTTGCTCAACTGCCTGATCAGCTCTCTTACTAGAGTACTAATGCAACAATCAGCTGCAATTACTTCGTAGCAGCGTTTGTTAAAGTGGACAATGGCCTCGCCAATGTTGTCACAGTTTTGCATTTTCGACGTCAACCGTTGGGCATCAGAATAGGCATCGCTGATGTTAAAAAGCGTCTCAATGAATACCATATAATCGCCCAATGTCAAATCATTTATGGTGGCCTTAAACATAGTAATAAAATCGGATAATACACTTGTGAAATGAGTTTTAAGCGCCAGGAGCTTACCTCAAAGAGTTCAAAAATGCGTTGATTCGCTTTCTGTCGCAATTTGGCATTTCTTAAGGTGCGCACTCGTGCACTGAGCTGCAGGAGTAAGTTTTTACTAGTGCACGCACTTTGCTCCGGCTGCATTACGCTCAGCCAAAAGTGCAGTGGAACGGAATGCCATGGCACCGTGACTAATGCATCCAAAAACACCGGCATCTCGGCCTGTGACATAAATTGTCGCATATCTAATGATGGCAAATAATAGCTTTCAACATTGTATAACTGTGTGCGATTGGTGGCTGCTAGGAATTCAGGCAGCAGGTTGACCCGGCACAATTTGGCCAGGTCAAAGCGGGTAAAGAAAAAATCCAAAGTCCAACGCAGCACCAAGATGTTGTTATCCTGCAATAATCGGGCATACAAAATGCGCAACCAAATTAACCACTCGTCGTCTGGATTGCCAGCCACAAGACGAGAAAATAGCGTGCTAAGCGTGGGCAGCACCAAATGCGACTGTTGCTCCTCTAGGGTCTCCATAATGACCAAATACGCGGTCCATAACTGTTCCGTGCATTTCAGAGTCTCGAGCAGACGTGCGCTCAGTTCGGTTGCATTTTCTGTGCTTTCCCTCTGCATTATCATTAGAAGCTTCCTCATGAGAAAGTACGCCGACTTTCGGTGCTCGCGCACTTCGGACTGCAACATGCTCTGTATGAGAGCAAACAGCTCGGCGGAGCAGGTGCACTCCTCGCCCAGTTCGCGCACAAAGTCATCAAACATCTGCACGAGAATGTGGCCGGCATGCGGTTGTCCGTCGCTGTTCAGGCTCAGTGACCATAGCTGACGCAGCAGGAATTTGCCATCGATGCGTGGGAATTTGCGTGCATGTATTTGCACGCAGGTGAGCACATTGGCGACCAGCTGGCGGCGCAGGCGGCCAGCGTCATCCTTGCTGTCGGCGATGACCACCGAAATGAGTTTGTGAAATACCTTTGGGCCAAATTTAACGTTATACTTATTGTTGCTCTGCAGCAAATTGTATATGCACTGCAGGACACGCTTGAGCGCCAATTCGTTGTCCTTGTGCAAGTCAATTAAATCGTTTAGCAGCTCATCTAGTTCGGCAATCTCACCCAATAAGTTTTGGTTTTGAATATATGTTTCGACCGCTTGCACAACCGCATGCGTTCCGGTCGCTGTTGTTGCTTTTGTGGCAGGTAGCGACATTTAAATGTTTCAACTTAATTTTAGTTAATTAAACAACAAGTAGCTTGTCCGCACAGCTTTAAATTATTAATTTCAACCTGTTGCTTTTGCTATTTCACAAATTAACCAAATTGCTGGTTTTATATCGGCATTTATCGAGTCACACTCGATTGTTCCTCAACTTATCGAAATCGTTCAGTCTGGTAACGTTGGAAATTCAAGTTTGATTATTCAAAAAGTGCATTTTTATTTTAATAAATTAATAAAAAATAAATACATAAAAAAATCATTATATTCCTTTTCAATGGGGTTCTGCGTAAATATAATGACGTATATAATGTTAAATCGGCTCAACATAATTTTACACAAAATATACTTTTATTTCATTTTAAGCTACACACATACATATGTTATAAGGTTTGTAGTGAAGGCTTATTCTTCTTCGATAATTTTCGTCCCCTTTTTTTTACTTAAAGTCTTCATCTTTACATGCTTTAGCCACTAATTCTTTACATTTTTGTATTTGTTCCTTAGCCTTTTTAGCTTCCTCCAGCTTCTTTTGTCGTATTTCTGCCCGCTTTTTGCACTTTGCTATCTGCTCTGACGATTTCGTTATATCTGGCTTCTTCCGGCCACTTTTCCTCTTTTCCATTTTCTGTGCCTCGGCCTTAGCGACCTTGGCTTGAGTTTCTACGACTTCTTTGTATTTTGTCTCTAGAGACTTTTGCTTAGTGTACAGCAGGCGGAAGGATATCTTGTCTGCCTGCAGGGCATTCACAACCATAAGTGTAATGGACTTGTCCAAATCCAAGAGCTTCATCTTTGCCATCTGATTGAGGCCTGTGGTCAGAATGTGCGCAAAATCATTGCATCCATTGACCATTTCCTCGGGTACCAGTGGGTAGACACCACGCATAATAACCGATTGCCGTGCCACCCTCGCTCTGCCCGTCAGAAAGACAATCGGACAGCGCGGTCGAAACTGGCTGATCGACTGGACCACAACAGGACTTGGGCTAGCTACAACAATGGCCCTGGCATGGCCCAGTGAGGAAATTTCAACAATGCCCGAAGCTATCGCCGATATGTTATCGGAAGACGTTGACTTCATCATGTTTTTCATCTCTCTTTGCATGTGCTCGTACCACAGGACGCTCTCCACCTTGGCGCAGATTGCCGCCATGCACTTGACGCACTCCACTGGATATTTGCCCTTGGCCGTTTCGCCCGACAGCATTACACAGTCGACGCCATCGAATATCGCATTGGCCACATCGGAGGCCTCGGCGCGGGTTGGTCGCGGCCTGGTCACCATCGATTCCAGCATCTGAGTGGCACAGATAACCGGTTTGCCCACCTTGTTGCATTTGGCGGCTATTGACTTCTGGGCCAATACCACTTCCTCCGCTAACATCTCGATGCCCAGATCACCACGGGCAATCATAATGCCGTCTGAAGCGGCGATGATGGCATCAATGTTTTGCATGCTCTGCTGATTCTCAATCTTTGATATAATTTTGATGTGCTTTCCCTTGGGTCCCAGCACATTCCGTATATCTTCGATCGCCTTAGCGTCCCGAATGAACGAAGCAAATATCATGTCGATATCGTGCTCCATACCAAACATGATATCTGCCTTATCCTTCTCCGAAATGCTGGGCAGATCAACGGGAACACCAGGAAGATTAATACCCTTGCGTGAACCCAACTTCCCGCCATTGACCACCTCGCAAATAACCTCAGAGGTGCTCACCTCCTTCACCCGCAACGAGATGAGGCCATCGTCCACAAATATCAAATCATTGGCCTTGACAATCTTTGGCAACTGTTCATAGTCCATGTACACAACTTCCTTGCTGCAGTTACTCTCCAGGCTCTTATCGGTGGAGAGCTTTACTTTATCGCCTTGCTTGAGCTCAACTTCGGTCGTGTTGATGCCTGGAAACTGGCCGGTACGTATCTCCGGCCCCTTGGTATCCAATGCAATCGCCACTGGCTTGTAAACGCCATTCTTATATGCACAGCACTTGATGGCCTGGCGGGCCGCCTGGATGCTTTGGCAGTGGTACTGGTATGAGCCGTGCGAGAAGTTTAAGCGGACCACTCGCAATCCGGCATCGATAAGCTTGACCAACGTTTCAACGCTATTTGAAGCCGGGCCAATGGTGCAGATGATGCCGCTCAGCGGAAAAGCTAAGGGTGGCGCATTATATGGCAATCGAGATCTGTAGTCCAATTGTGAGCAAAACGGACCACGATCCACCTTCAGCTTGGATTTCGAGTTCTAAATGGGGATCAGAGTTATCTGTTTTTTAGCTAATATTTACACTTTCAGTCGCTTACAGTTTTCGGCTGGGCATCCTTCGAGTAGCTAGCGGCATCCACAGGTGGTCGCGGCGGCTGGGAGAGTGGTGGAATACCCGCACGAAGTGCGAACCGTGTAATAAACGTCATGGTATCCAAATTTTAATAAATGCCAAAAAAATAAAAAACTCAATGCCGTAACATTATAATTTGAAGTGAAAAAAAAGAACCTACAAATTATTTCAAATATGTATACATATAGTTTTTATTATGTCTTGTCACTATACGAGACTGCTATGTTTAACAATGATAAATATATCTGCATGTTGGTTGGTATCTTGGTGTATGTGTGTGTGTGTGTGTGGGTGTATATGTGAGCGGCTCCACGCCTGGTAGCCAATATGTTGCGCTTCGGCAGCGGTTAAATGTATCCAATTTCGATTTCCGATAATCCGTATATATTTTTTGAGAATTTCTTGTAATAAATTAACTTGGTTAATAACAGTAATTGATGCAAGCACATAGCGCTTAAAACGCCGACAGTGTTTCATCGTTATCCAGCCACAGCGACCAGGTTTATTCGACGGTTCTGTAAAAGATATTGAGAAGAATTAGATGGAAAAATGGAGATGAGCATGAGCATATTACGTACACAATACGAATGGTGTTGGTGAAGCCGGAGCCCTGTTTCCAGCCAGTGACAATGACCACCGAGTCGCCGGTCTTGATGAAGCCGTTCTTCTTGCCCACCTGCAAACCGAACTGGACACGCACATCGACATCCTTCAGCCAGTCGCCGAGAGCGGGCTCTGCAAAACAAAAAAAAAACAAAAAATCCATCAGATTCGGAACGTGCCCAGCGAAGGAATTGTTTAGCTTACCCTTGTAGATGAGTGGCACCAGGCCACGGTAGAGATGAGCCTGGCGAGCGGTTTGTGGCAAACGTGTGACTGCAATGATCGGGCAGCGTGGGCGATACTTGCTCACCTGGAACGCAGACTTGCCGCTGGTGGTGATCACCACAATGGCAGACGCCTTAGCCTTATTGGCAGCCTCGACAGCGGCAATAGCCACCGCATGGGGTGCATCCAAAGTGGTGGCTGAAGCACCGCGCACCAAATCAGCGAACAGATTCTGATGCCAGAGAGCAGCTTCGGCCTCCTTGCACGTCTTGGCCATGGTCAGCACACACTCGAGCGGGTATTCACCCTTGGCGGTCTCACCGGACAACATGACACAGTCGGCGCCATCGAGCACGGCGTTAGCCACATCCGAGATTTCGGCACGCGTGGGACGCGGCTTCTTCACCATGGACTCCAGCATCTGGGTGGCGCAAATGACGGGCTTGCCGGCTTTGTTGCAGCGTGCAATCATGGCCTTCTGGGCCAGGAACACCTTCTCGGCGGGAATCTCAATGCCCAGGTCACCGCGAGCAACCATGATGCCGTCACCGGCCTCAATAATCTCATCCAGGTTGTGCATGCCCTGCTGGTTTTCGATCTTGGAGATGATCTTAATGTTCTTGCCCTTCTCTCCCAGAACTTTGCGAATTTCGGTCAGAGCGGCGGCATTGCGAATAAACGATGCAAAGATCATGTCCACATCCTGCTCCACACCGAACTGCAAGTCGGACTTATCCTTCTCGGACACAGCCGGCAAATCGACGGGTACGCCGGGCAGATTGACACCCTTGCGGGAGCCGAGAGCACCACCGTTCTCCACCTCGCAGGTAACTGTGTCCTTGCTCACTTCGCGCACCACCAGCGAGATAAGTCCATCGTCGACAAAGACGCGATTGCCCGGCTTCACCACGTTGACAATGTTCACATAGTCCACATAGACCACCTCGAGGGAGCCCTTTTCGAGGAAATCCTTGTTGGTGGTTAGCTTAATGGTCTCGCCCTTCTTCAGCTCAATCTCGGCGGTGCCGCTGCCACCAATGAGGCCAGTACGGATCTCCGGACCTTTGGTGTCCAAGGCAATGGCAACGGGATGCTCATAGCCCAGCTTGGCCGAGTAGTTCTTGACCGCCTGTCGCACATTGGCCACCGTCTCGGCGTGGTATTCATGCGAGCCGTGCGAAAAGTTCATGCGCGCCACATTCATGCCGGTGGCAATCATCTTCTCCAGCATCTCGACGCTGCGCGATGCGGGGCCGATGGTGCACACAATGCCGGACAGACGGACATGGGGTACGGGCGAGTCGAACTGCAGTCGGCACATGTGCTCCAATTGGGTATCAGCTCCGGCAGCCATGTTTTGCGGTACTTCGTTGGGCTGCAATCAAATTAGAAAGATAATTATTATGACATACGATTCCATTTGCCAAAAAATCATAATTATCGTTGTCAATAACGGGCACAATAAAATTGTGCTGACTACGGCGGTTTATTGTACGAAAAATAAACAGTAGGAGGAGATGGCAGCGACAGAGCGGAAACCCACCCGCGCAAGAGAAAATGGCAACGAGAGAGAAAGACGGTGTATGATAGAGACTGAAATACGAAAGAGAATTTGCGGTGCAGCTGCGAAGGTCAAAACTTTTCTATGTGCAGCGAAAAAAAAGAAATGAGGCAAAAAAAAAGTTGCATAATGTTATAGCCAAAAAATATATAAAACAAAATATAGAATGAATGAAAAATGATTTCAGTTTCGAGCTGGTAAAAGCTAATACAGGTATCTTAAATGGCCAGTGGATTCTGGGAACGACTCCAGGTTACCTTTAGCTGCGGTGCCTCGTCATAAATAGTTGAGCTGACCATTTTATTGCCTGCTTGATTGGCGCTAAACAAACCACGTAAAACAAATTTAGAATATTGTCCAATACGGATAATACGAATACGCACAAAACCGACAGTTACGACGCGCTGATAAATGGCAAAAATGTTTGCGTTGTAAGCCCAAGCGCACTGGGGTTTTTCACACAATGACACAAAGCGCTCGACTGTCGCCGAGTCTTGGTGGAAAATTTTGGCAAAAGCTTTCAGAATGTCAGTATTGCAATGAGCGCAAAAGCCGCGAGACTCCGATGAGAAAGAGCCAAACGCGTCAAACACTCTCCCGAGCCGTAAGAGCGGCAACAGCCCACCCCTAAAAGCCGCGCAAGCACCATATTGAGCGTTAACACGAAAAAGTTTATCCCAACCGAAAATAAGAAATTGCTCTAGTTCGCGAATAGGAGATACGAATAGGAGATACCCTGAGCCCAGCTGCGAGCTGTCGTTATATTCACTTCAAACATACACAAAATAGCATATAAGAACTTGAATTGTGTTTTCCATATGGGCAGGTATATACAAATTTAAATATTCTTGAGCTGCGTATGATTTAGAAAGGAGAGCGGGTAATCGAAATATATATGTATATCTTTATATATCTTTATATATGTGTGTGTGTGTGTGTGTGTGTGTGTGTGTGTGTGTGTGTGTGTTGTTTTAAGGCGTAGCAGGCGTGGCGAGCGTGCACTTTGGTCTATTACATATGTTTGTGTTACAATTAGTGTTAGGAAAATATAATCGAGGCAATCGATGCAAATGGTTCTTGGTTTTGTTGCCGCTGTTGCTGCTGCTGATGTTGCTGCTGCTGCTGCTCTTTTTTCGGTTGGCCCTCATTTAGTGCCCAATAAAGTATGGATTGTGATAACTGCTAATACCATCAAAGTTGTTCTCAAGCGGCTCCAGTTTGAAGTCCACGCGCATCGCCTCCGGATTGTCGTTGGTCACGTGCAGCTGCTGTGGTCTGCTCGATTGGTAGCCAAAGGCCGCCGCATGGACGCTGTAGACGCCGGGCGTCAGGAGGCGCCAGTATTCGCCACGCTTCGAGGTGCGTATGGACTTGCCCTCCAGGCCGGAGACAATGATGTTGGCATCCGCAATCGGGAAGCCGCTGGGATCGTGACCCAGCAGCTGCATCAGCGACCGCTTGTTTTCCGCCCACTCGCCGGGTAGGCTGCTCGCCGGCGGATACTTGCAGCAGGACAGCTCGATGGTCAGCTTAAAGCAATTGGTGAACGCGTAATTGAAGTCCTGCATGCCGCCGGATACCTCATACCAGTTGGCGCCATTGGTGATGCCGCCGGCGAAGCTATCGTTGCAGCTGCTCCCACGCCGCATTTTCGGATGGTTGTCCGCATAGGTGTGCGCCAGCTGCCTGAACACCCGATCGTCCGGCGTGACACTCTCCTCGCAGCAATCGTTGTGCTCTGTCGAGCTGTCGATCGGATAGCTGGCCACAACGATTGGCTCACCATCCATCGGCCAAAGCCGCCGTTTCCGGTTGTCGCGATTGAGCGCGCAGGTGATTAATATGCTGTTGCTCCAGGCGATCTGGAAAATCGCGATTCAAATCGACGCGCCAAATAAACGAGCAGCTGCCGGCCGACGGTCTCGTCGCCGTGCATGTTCGCAATGCATTTGACTGGAGGCGTCAGAAGGGTTTGTTCACGTGGATTGCGGCTTATTTGCAGTACCAGCAAATTGCGTCCCTCCAGAGACCGGCCGAGGCTGTACACGCGCCTGTTCGGGATACGTTTTTGCCAGCCGTGCGAACAGATCCGCCAGCTGATCTTGGCTGGTGTAGTGCGGCAGCTGCAGGAAGCTTTCGTCCTCTTTGATAATAGAGCCCTGGACGATCAGCGACAGACAAACCGTTATGAGCCACTGCATCATCGAAACAGTTGGCTTATGCTAGTTATCACTGGCGTGCAAATTAAATCAGATCCGCTCGTTTCGGGTCAGCTTCAAAGAATGTACTATAAAAGAGTGTGTCAAACTTTCCACTATCTAGCTGCCTTAAATTGTGCAGTATTAGAGCATGCGTGTTAAGATGAGAGCATGGGTTCTTCTTATTATCCGATGGCTGCGATTGGAGGTGTCGAGCACGGAACTTGCGATTAGTCAGCCGGCAACATGACCGGGTTCAATAATATTGAGTGGTAAACAAACAAAAATACTGATCATCAGCTGTTGACATTTAGTTAAAGGAATTTTTTTTATTATTATCAGCTGCTGCTGAAACACATAAATAAGCAGCCAGTGACCTTGAATTGGAATAAAATAAAATAATCTCATTCCGCCAAGAAACATACGTAAAGCACGCATGCTCTCTCGCTCCCACCAGACATGACGGCAGTGCGTGGAAAGCGCCAGCTGTGGGGGTGCTAGACGCGTGACACGCAAAGCTTTTTCTCTTTGTGCTTTTTTTTATCGAACATTGTCGGCAACAACAAAACATTTAAAAGTTCTCTTTAAGTGAAAGTGCTGGCGCTTTCATCGAACCTCTAAAGGCTGTTGGTCTCTGCCCTTAAACTTGCTTACGAAGGACATTGTCACAATTACTGGAGTTGTAAAAATAATAGGTCTTTCTTTAAAAAAAAATTTAGAAGAATAAAAGCCGGCAAATCTGTTTTTTTTCTTACTCGTTACTCATCACGTCATGGGATCTCAGATTATTCATATACAATTATTTAAAAAATTCATACATAAATACGTATGGACAAACACAATCTTAAAACTGTGAAATAGCTTGTTGTGCATTAATAAAGGCGATAAAGGTAATTGCATTAAAGGTTTCTACAAATTAGACCCTTGTTGATTATTATTAATTTTTTTTTCTATGGCGTGTTTGCGTTCCATATAATATGCAAGTGTGTGTGTGTGTGCTTTTGTATGGAATGACTTCTATTTCACCTTTACATATATTTTACCCGCGCATTGGCCGGCCGCACAAACCAGTGTGTGTCGCTACGTATGCATGTGTGTGTGTGTGTATGGATCACTTTAGTCTCATAATTTGGGCAAATCGTTTGCGTCAACAAACATACGCAACAATGTAGCCAGCGGCATTTACTGATTTTGGCAAATCTGCTCTTTCACAGTAACGTTTATCTCATATATTTATATACACATATATGTTTATAATAATGTATATTTTAATATTTAATTATAAGTATGTGTTTTGAAATTACCTTTTGTAAATGTGGAAAAGGAACGTTGAGGTATGATGTATGCTTTCTCCTGTTTTGGAATTAATTTTTTTTAAATGCACAGGCTTTGTATACACCAAACACACAGGTTACGAGTTGCGGGCGATCTGTTTTGCGACTAAGAACTTTTTACGGTGCGCCGCAATAGAAAGTTGCAGGAAAATATATCGAAATGTATCGATATATGGCGCGTTCCAGTTATCGATGATACAAAAATTTAAGAAGACCATGGTTGTCTCCCGTTCCAATTGGTATTATTTGGTTTTAGACAGAATTTATTAAAAATATCGTTTTACTTTTTTGTATGTATACAAATAATAATAAAATGGTTAGCAACAATATGTTTAATCCTTGGCACTTGGTGATTGTTTTTGTCGATTTACAATTTTGCTTTGAATACCATGTCGTAAATAGTTGTCAACAGGAAAGATTTACAATTTCTTATTAAGTTCATCAAGCAAAGCTTTGCACTTGACCAATGCCATGTCCTGCAAATAGCTGACACTATCGATGTGCAGCAGGCTGTGCATTGGAAGCTTGTCCTCCAAAAATTCAATCTGCGCTTTGGTTGGTCGGTGTGGAAAGCCTGCAAAACAAAAAATACACGATTTGAAAACCATACTCATAAATGATGAAAGTGCGTTCAATAGATTCACCTTCGATTAGGCAAATGCTTGTGTGACAGGGCACTGTCAGGTCAGACGGGTAACGTCGAATGTCCTGTTCGGTTACAGTGGCCGTATTCGTAAATTCAAGATACATAACGCTGTATGTACATTGATCCTGTTTAGTTTTTATTTCCATCACCCTGGCGCGATACCACTCATCCTCGAATTTAGCAATAACGTATTCTTTAAGCCTAATTAACGTATCAGGTTACAATGAATGAATAATGAATATTTATCACGGCTTCAAACTACTTACACAGGTCTGTACGGTTGTGAGTCCTTGAATTCAGACAGACGATTATGCAGATCGGTGAAAACGCGCGCATATGTGCTATCAAAGGCGCCAATAATACCCCGTGAAATGCTCGTATTGTCCACAATAAAAACATCGAGGCCTTTGTCACCGTTGGTTGTGAAACGGCGCATCTCAAAGGGCTATAATATAAAAATAATATTCTAAGGTAAGTAGCTTGAAAATTTTCAGTGTAAGCCACTTACAGCAATTAACAATGGCTGAACATTGGGCTTGGCAATATTATTCGTTGAGTTAACAATTGCATTTTGGGTTTCCTTGAGTGAATCCTTGCGTTCAGTTGGTATTTTCGCATCTGGTTCATTGGTTTCTTTTTGATCAGCTTCAAGAACGTTTTCTTTGCTTATAGCTTCAGCGTTGCTTGATTCTAAACATAATTGATTATAAACATTTATTGCATCCTGTTTATCAACTGTTTGATCCTTGTTCAATTTATCTTCCATCGCTTTTGCAAGTTGCGAGTACTTTGTGTCTAAGTTGGCCTGGTTCTGATTGGATTTGATTTCCGGCGTAGTTGGACACTTCTTCGCCGTTATATCGATAAGATTTAAACCGTTTTGTGTCTTCAAGTGATGGTTGTTGTTGTCGCTTTGCTGTGCGACTGCTTTGGATGGCGTTGACTCTTTCTCAACTGGCTGCGATTGCTGGCCAAAAACAATCATATTCGAGCAGAACTCACGTATTTCCGCGTTCACTGATCTCTGATTCTCTACATGCAGTAGCTCCACGTGCTTGTTGTCAAACTTGGCCAAAAATCGCCCACCCTCGAACTGTGTAAGAAACCCATTCAGTTCGTTGTTGAGTGCATAGTTGGGCACACCCTTGAGCTGCACCTCCAAGCTGTAGCAGGGCAGCTCCAACAGCTCGCTGCTTATTTCCAGCATCTCAGCTCCATTGCGAGGCTTGACAATGCCCAAATCGATGTATTGCAGACGCGCACTTTTATTGTACTGCGCAGCCAGAACTTTGACACGCTGGAAGAATCCGTTGTATTTGGCCAGCGCAAAACCACGAATATTCAGCTTCTGCAGCTTAGGCAGCTCCTTGCCCAACATGTTAACCTAAAACAATTTTTGTATAGCTTAGTATTTGATATTGATAAATATATATATTATATATATATATATATATATATATATATATTGCGACACACACACACAAACCTTGTGGCAGATTTCGAAATATGCCTTCTCAGCGGTTTCGCTGGCGTCGCGTATAAAGCAGCGATTTGGCGACCGAAAGCCCGTCACATAAACAATGCTGCCAGTTGGAGGCATCGCCGCGAGGGGCGCTGAAGTGATTTTGAAATTCGTTTTCTTTGGAGTGCTGTTACTTGAGCCGACTTTATTGTTATTGTTATTGTGTGTGTTGTTGGCTGCCGGCTTGGCTGCAGCGACATTTTCCAATACTTCTGTACGCGTCGCCTTATCGCATTCGCTTATGCTTCCGTTTATGGCTGGGGCTGCGCTCGCCGGCAGCGGAGAAGGGGCGCAAGCTTCGGTATTTTTGCCGGTTGATTCATGGAGAACTTGTTGAGCTTCCGGCGGCACTTCCACGCCGCCAAATGCGGAACACTCTAGGGGATGAACCAGAGCGGGAATGTGAAAACATATATACCTATGACGTTGCCAATCCTTGAGCTGACACTTCTTTGTGCAATAAAAGTCGCCGCAACGATGGCAAACGAGACTCGTTCTTGCACAGCAAAACACACAAAAACCGCTGGGTGCTGGCTTTATGAAATCCAAATTTTCCATTTTTCTTGTTAAACAGCCGGATCTAGTACAGTGAACACAAATTTCTGTATGTAATGGGGATGTACAAAGCCAAAACGATAAGTCGATAGCTATTGCATCTAAACGATACATTGTTTGGGCCGTGTTATATTTGTCAATTCCGGCCTATCGATTGTATTTTAAGCACTGGCTTCGTTAAGCCGGCAACCAGTGCTGCCAGTTTAGCAATTTTTCGGACAGATCTGTGCTTGTGTAAATACTTATATATATGTAAAATTTGAAGTTGTACAATGGTGGGCTTTCCTCTTGTAAAACTGGGTGTGCTGGCTATCAAACAGATAAGCAAGCCCATTACCAAACTTATCAAGCAAACCGCCAAATCGAATCAGGCCTTTCAAACATACATTGTCACGCCCCCCGCACAAAGTAAGTTCTCAGTTGGCAGCTATTTTGAAATAGTTTACGAAAACGACATGATGTAAAATACGCACCTCAGTTTACCATTGGATTGGGGTTAGATCGAAGCTGCGAATGCTGGGCATTAAAGCACCGAAGGTTATTCCTCCGCTAAATAAATCGATGGCCATTGAAACGGGAAGTGACCTGATCGGTGAAATGATTGTCTTCACAGTTGGTGTCACCTTGATATTACTCGAGTTTAGCCGGTGAGTCTCTCCACCACAGAGCTCTGTGATCCTTGGTTATTGAACACGGATTTCCATTTAGACAAGCCCGAAATGATCGTCTGAAGCACGATAAGCACAGGGAACAAAAGAAACTACTGGAAGCTGAGGTAAACTTGCTAAATGATCGTGTTATGTCGCAGACTAATGAAATTAAAAATCTTAAAGCTAGACTAGGCCAAATGAACTTAAGTCCATTTTAACGAATATTAAAATTATTTAAAGTTAATCTGTTTTTTTTTTTTATTATTCTACTTTGGTAAAAGGTAAAAAATATTCCAGATTTTTGTAATCAAATAGTTCTGTGCCTTCAGTCAAAACAGAATATTTTCGTTAGCATAATCCATAAAACAATATGAAAAATGGTAATTGGTGCATTTCCCATTGGGAAAATAGCGATTTTGGGCATAAAACAAGTCGCCAAGCCAGTCAGCCTTCTTCTTAGGGACTTTGCAAAGAAAAATATATTTTTTAGAAAGTTTATGTGCGCTCCGGCCGGACAGTTAATACACTGTTTTGAAGTCAGGTGTAAAATGCGCATGTTAAGGTTACCGCAACCCAAAAAAGTTCCACGTTTATCTGAGACAATGGCAGTTGATTTGGGTGCCAATCTTCTTAGCGAAGTGTTTGTAATTGGCCTGTCGCTCAGTCTGATATTCATGGAGGTTTCACGGTAAGTGATTACGAACAGATTCATCAAACGGAAGATGTAAAATGTATGCGTTTTGTTTTAAAGGCAAGCGCGTAAGGACCAGAAAAAACATGATATGCACAAGCGTAAGCGAGAGGAGCTAAAGACACAAATATCTTCATTGAACAGTATGCTTGACTGGCAGGAAACGGAAATTAAAAAAATGCATCATCAATTAGATCATTATAATAGGCGGACCAATAAGTGTGTTTAAAATTTACGTCTTACAACAAAATTGAAACTTTAATCGATTTAAGCATTGTATATCGTTTATCGCTTATCGGTTAACACGCCGCATACAAACAGCTGTTCCGATTGCGCTTCCCTATGCGCCAGCCCTTGCCGCTACAGTTTTCCGTGACAAGATTTTGTAATACAAAGCACCGTAAGAAATGGTTATTGGCGTATTTCCAGCCGCCAAACTAGGCGTGTTGGCAATTAAGCAAATCAGCAAGCCCATTGCGAACGTGCTAAAATCCAATGCCAAATCTAGTCCATTCTTTAGGAAATACATATGCATGCCGCCGGCGCAGTGTAAGTGGAAAAAATGACAAACAGTGAAATTAAACAATGATTAATGCATTCCGATTGCGATTGTTCTTCAGTTTACAATTGGGTGGAGGTAAAGACCAAGATGTGGGCACTGAATCTTGGTCGTCCCGTCACCGTGCCACCGTTGACCGAAGCGATGGCCATTGAGCTGGGTGCCAATCTTCTGGGAGAGTTTATTATCTTTGCCATTGGTGCCGGTCTGCTAATTTTCGAGTATTCACGCCAGACCATCAAGGAGAACAAAAAGAATGAGGCTCTGCAGGTGGAGAAGATGCAGCTGGTCAATACGCTGACTGAAATCAATTTCCGCCTGGAGCGTCAGGATGCGCAAATACGCGAAATGACCCGCGTTTTGGCCGAAGTGGGTGCGTAATTATAAAGTGCTTACATAAATGATTAGAAAATATGATCCGAATGTTCTGTTTTGTGATTAGATTCACGGAATATCTTCAAGTGGCACAAAGAACCGCTGCCCGACTACGTTCCTTTCGATCCCAGCACGCCTGATCAGAGCGCCAGCGCAAGAAATCCAAAAACATACGAGGGCTTCTATGATCCCACCGGCGGCATGGCATTCCGTGCGCTCAACTTTCTGCAAACACAAATCTTCATCGATGGTCGCGATCGAAAAGGCCAAGAGGCACTCCAGCACCTGGATGAGGTGGCCGACGAGCTGGAGAGATCACTTGGCGAGGCTGTAGTCAATGGCGAGGCGACATTGAAATCGGCGCAATGACAAACTCTTGAAGCGGAGCAGGATTTGGCACTGCTCATGTATGCCCTGGCTTTAGAGGAGCAATAGTTAGCTGCTGCACCAAATGGATTAACTGATCACTGCTTGATTTGAACAAAATAAGTGTTAAATTTACATATATATCTATATGTATATATATATATGGATAGGTAAAAAGTCGAGTGTATATAACATATGTACATTTTAATTGTATTTATTAATTATTATTGTGGACAACCACAAGCGAGAGATGCTAACAATTGTTTATGAAAAAGAGAGATTGATGATGTTTGATTCCTAACCCTGATACACGAAGGACTGCAGCTGGCGCAACTCCTCGCCATCGGAAGTCAGTTCGCCGAGGTAGTTGTAAAACGAGTTGCAAATGTTGTAAAGACTGCGACGCACCGCGGAGCGCAAGTGATTGAAGTCCGTGCTGGATACTCGCAAGTTGGGCATGGCGTTGTTTAGCCTGTCCACCTCACCCTTGAGTCGATGCAGCGTCTTAATGATGGTCGGCAAATCCTCCTGCACCACGCCAAAACGATCCTCCTTGAGCGAGGCCACACAGATATGTGCCAGAGCCTGAGACAGCCAAATCACAGGCAGCGCATTCTCCAAAAGAAACTGTGTCTTGGCACCTTCCGGCTCCGAGAAGAAATAAACGATGCCCGGAATTTTGTACAGCAGCTGTTTTAGCCACACCTCAAGCTTCACAGACGTCCGCTCACACCAGTTGGGCACATGTCGAATACTATCCGTGGTCTTCATATCCCACGCAGGAGTGGGCACTTCACGCGGCAGCGCAGCAACAGGCCGAATTCCGTGCAATTGATTGTACTGGCGAAGCAGTAGCTTCTCGGCCAGAAGGGCGGCGCTGGTGTCGCTGTGAGCGCCTGCAAAGTTCTGTTGTTCGTTGCCTTTGATCATGATCTGGCGCATAGATTGGCTCAGGTCTTCGGTAAAACTGCCCAGGATGCTGATGCACTGGTCACAAAGGGCCCGCCAATTGGCTGGTCGATTGCCGGGCTCGGTCAGCTGAAAGATTTCCGTACGAACCGCCGAATCCTTGCGTACCGATTCCTTATATAGAAAATTAGCTGCGAGACACTGAACTATATAGACATTCGAGAAACCGAGACCGGCCACAATGGTCACATGCCGCTGCTTCTCACCGACAAGGGGACTGCGAGTGCGTGCAACGGTCATTGGCAGTTGCTCGGAGAGCAGCATGGCATAGAAGCATCGCATCAGATGCATGTTGCTCACGATCTGAGCGGTGAGCAACCAGGCGTAGAACAGCAGCCGGCCATTGCCAATCACATCAAAAATGCCCAGCAGACGATCATCTCTGTCGACGTGAAGCAGCACACTCAGTCTGCTCTTGAAAACGGCACCAAATAGCCAAAAGACGAGGGTGTAGCAAAGCGTGGGCAGCAGCGAGTTGATGGGCGCCTTCAGCAGTGTGTCGTAGAGCAGCTCGCGCATCTTCTCCGGCCGCGACAATTCAACGAAATCGAAATTGATGGACACCTCGTTCCGCATGTACACGGAGACAAAGAAATAGCAGCCGGCAGCAATGCCCATGCCCAGCATAAAGACGTGATAGGAATTCAAACAGTCCATACCATAGCACTGATTCACCAGGTGACTGTGGAGCAAAGCAAGGAGCATAGAAATAAAGACAAGAGCTACGACAAGTTAACAAACACATACCGATAGTCCGAGTGCAGATAGCCCGTGTAGAGCCAGGCCGTGAGGTAGCCAACTAGCAGATGGGCGCAAAGAAACAATAATTTGCGCGCGCCAACGTGCACCAGCCAGCGATACCGAGTGGGGCAGTAGAGACGCTCGGCCAGGTGCTGGTGGGACAGCGTCATGCCGTAGAGCACGACGGCGACGAGTAGCGGTATGCTGGCGAACCATGTATAGAAGCTGCACACCAGGCGCAACGAGCCCACAACCCAGTCCAGTGGATGGAGCAATTGGAAGTTGACCAGCAGCAAAAAGACGGTTAGCAGCAAAAATTGTACGGCCACGCTGAGCACCACGGCGTGCACGCAGCGGCCAAACAGCAATAGCTTGCAGGTCGATAGATCTGTGCCGGACATTGTTACGGTTTTTTAACAACACCAATTTTATAAATTTTAAAATGGTTTTATACACAGTTTGCCTTGCGAAATGCGTAAAAGAGATTTAGGCCAAGTTGCCGGCGCCGCGCGCCTTGTTTTTCTAGTTATGCAGGGCTGTAATCGATAACGATAGCTTTTTTATGCTATTAGCAAGTATCAATTGGCAACTGTTAAATTCAAATGTTAAATCTGATAAGTTTCTTTATTATTAAATACCAAAGTGAATTTATTTCACTATAAGTTCAATTACTTTTAATTCTTTTTCGTTTAAATTAGTTTTAATTTACTACGCATGTTACGTGTAACGTAACACCATGCATGCCATATGCGTTACGTAGCGCAAAATGAGCAACGTAAGGTTATATCGATAGTATTATCAGGGTCAGTTTTGATATACAAAACATCGATGTTTTGATGTATTGATGCTTTTCACATCCCTAGTTTCTGCTAGTGAATGGAATTTTGGGCAGTCGAAAAATTCCAAAAACAAATGCGCGCACAAGCAAGAGCAAAATAATTAGTAAAATTTGATTCGTAAGTGGCTGTGAAAATCAGAGCTAATGCCTTGCTACCAAAGCACTTGGCCCTTCAAGGTGAACAAAACAGAGAAAAAAAACGAAAAAAAAATCCATAATTATTGAGTAAAAATTTGGTGTGTGCGCGTACGAGAGTCGCAGTGTCGAATGTTGCGTGAATAAAGCAAACGTACGAAATCGTAATTAATTCTCATTTAATTACTGTTTGTGCATAACAAAGTTTAATCGCCAAAACTGTTGCAAATTCCCTAAGCCCTAAACTTAAATATATATGCATATACAAACAATTGCATATGTGTATTGTGTGTGTGTTTGTGTGTAAGTGCAGCAGCTGCCAAAAAAAAAGCGCATGTGAAATGTGCAGATAAGCATTTGAGGTCATTCGACGTTTTACAACTGTATGTGTGTGTGTGTACGTTTGTTTCCCTTTGGCTGTATTCTTATTATGATCGTTAGAGCAGAACCCGAGGGCAGGTGGTGTCCACACATGAGCAGAGAGCCCGACAGACAGACAGACGCACGCATTAATTATATACATTCGTAAATTCACATACACATGCACAGCATTGCTGTGCAGGAATTTATATACATACATAAATGTGTGCATATGTTATTCAAAAGTGACAACAACAACAACAACAATAATAACAAGAGTCGCGTCTGGCAAATTGTTCTGCTTTACGCGCATAATAAGTATTTAGGCGCAGCACAAAATTTTGTTCATAAAACAAAACGTTTCGTTGGGCTGCGTTCAGCGTCGTTCACTCTGCTCTCCCTCATCCACAGGCCCCCATCTATCTCATTTGCTCTTTAACCATTGCCGTTGCTGTTGTTGTTGTTGTTATTATTGTTGCGACTGCGACGTCGGCGGCTGCTTCATGCTCCATTCACCTACTTTTACGCGTTGCGCGCTCTTCGCTCTTCGCTCTCTGCTTCTGTTTCTGCCAGCGAGCGACGTTCGTTTTCTGAATTCCAAATGAAGTCATGAGCAGCAAATTGTATGAAAAACAACGTCAACAACAGCAACAGCAACAAAGGCAGCAGCTAAACAACAATACAAAAGTAGTCGCGTTATTACAACAAGAAAAGCTGTAAAAAAAAGTGAAATTAAGTGTTTAAAAACGCGCGACAGCAACAGCAACAGCAGCAGCAGCAACAACAACATGACATGCTCGCGTCTCGTTTACACAATAACTCAAATTAATTGAATATGTTGGCAAATGAGCAAAACAAAAATTACGTTAAAAGGTAAGCAACAGCAGCAGCAAAAGATATAAAAAAAATTGAAGCACGACAAGCTGTGCAGATGTATTGGTGAGCACATGTCACGTTAATTGTGTGTGTGTGTAAATGATCAATTCACACACATACACACACACACCCACACACTAATACTTACGCAATTCGAATTGCATACACATTGACATTTTCAATAGCCACGCAACTATGAAGAATTTTTTCTGGCATTATTAACCATAATTTTATGTTTAGCGATGCTAAATTGAATTGATTGATTTATTTAAAAATTGCTTAAGAATAGTTTTGGAAAACTATACTGTGCACAGCCAAAAAAGATACATTCTACAATTTTAGATACGTAAACTAAACAAACTAATAATTTCTTTGCAGTATTTAAATAAAATTAGCTCGCATTTAAACAATTTAAATTGTAAATATTTCTCTTTTTCGGAACACTGAAAAAAATTATCAAATTCATCGAATTGGCGTTGTGTACTTAAAAAACTAAAATTATAAAAAGTAAATTTGTAAAAAGCTAACTTCTGCCTTGAACTCTAGTTGATTACCGTACCTTACCCGCATTTCTGCCCAATGCTGTTTTTTTTTTTTTAATTTTAGTAAATTATTTTCCGGAAAGTGAAAGTATAAATTTGTAATCCTATTGTAATAAAGTTCAGAGGGTTCTACGTTGTCTTTATTTTAGTTTTTGTTTATTAGTTATTTTATTAGTAGAATAAATGAATTATGTATTTAAGGTAAAATAAAAGTCTTAATGATCTAATTATTTTGACCGTGAGTGTGTGCTGTGTGCTTAATTTTATCAGCGGATAATGGACAACATTAAAGACAAAAAAAAATTTTTTTTATGCATACTTAAACAAATTGAATAAAAGTTTGGATGTAGAGCATCAGTTTCAAGAAATGAAATGATTTATAATATACATTATTTTATTTATTATTAAAAATATGACTTAAATTCGGTAGGATGATTCAGGAAAAAAGCTTTAAAAATGTGCACAATTATTTGTGAGTTTGTGTGTGTATGTTTGTATGTGTATGTGTTCGTATGTGATTCACTCTCTCTTTGAATTTCACTAAAAATTGTATTTTCCATTTGCAGCCCACAACTCGATTATTAAACGGCTGCTGTTATTGACATGGCTGCCGCTTCCGCTGGCCAACAGCTGCAACAGCAGCAGCAGCAGCAACAGCAACAGCAGCAGCACAAACTGAATATTGTTGGCGGTGCGGAGTCGGTTGCTGGCGTGCTGCAGGTCAACGAGTTGCAACAACATCAACAGCAACAGCTTAACATGTACAAGCAGCAACAGCAGCAGCATCAAATGTTGCAGCAACAGCAGCAGCAATTCTATCAGCAGCAAACGAAATTTGTATCGCGGGTCGTTACAAATGCCGCAATGCAACAACAACAACAAAAACAACAACAACAGGCGCAACAGCAACAAATCTTACCAGCTGGTTTGGTAAATGGTAGCACCAACATGATGCAAGCTACAAATGTTGCTGGTCTGCACCAGCAACAGCAACAACAGCCGCAACAACTACGTCACAGTCAGCACATTTTTGTGTGTCCAGCTATTAGCCCACAGCTACAACAACAACAGCAACCACAGCAACAACAACAACAACAACAGCAGCAACAACATCAGCATCAGCAAGCCAAACAACGCACGGCACAAATAAAGTTGCCTGTAAAGCCAACAGCAGCCGCAACAGCAACAGCAACAGTTGCCGCCACGCACTGTATGCCAGCAACAATTGCATCGCGTCAAATGAGTCAGAACAACCAACATCAGGCGCAGCAGCAGCAGCTCTATGCAAAGAATGTGGCCAAAACCAACAATGCCAACAATAATCCAAGCAACAACAACAACAGCATTGGCAGCAATATCAACAATAGCAACAACAACAATAACAACAACAACAATAACAACAACAACAACAATCACAGCGCAAATTTGGCTCCAGGCTGGCGTCGACTAACCAACAACAATGAAGTGGCCTACATCAGGTGAGTCGCTGTCTCTTGTCTCTATATCTATCTCAGTCTACGTCTTTTGTCGCCATCCCTGTCTCTGTCTGTTACATGACATTTACAACAAGAGCCCCAACTAAAAGTCAATCTCTGTATTGTCTGACAATGCCATATTGGAAGCCATAAAAATGTTTTCTTGCCAAACAGGAAATGCCTGTTAAAAAGGGGTAGCTCAGCGGGCAGATGGGCAACTTGAGTGGGTGGCTATACCGAGTTGCTTTGCTTTGGTAGTTTGGTAATAGTCACATTGCTGTACAAATGTTTTGTCAGATTCAATCACATTTGTATCCCCAGCTGGACGCTAACTACAACAAGCTGCAACAAACAACAGCAAAGATAAAACATAAGCTAAAGTTTAAAAAAATGGTAACATGGTAAGAGTGTGTCGAGTTTGTCCGACTGGAAGATGCTCTTTAAATCTCAGGAATATACTTATATAAAAAGCTTACACTGGGGCTGTGCTTCTTCTTCCCTTTATTTTTCAGAATATCAACACCATACAAAATTGGGTACATCAAAAAATATATTAATAATTAAAATATTGAGTAAAATTCAATATTTATCGTTTTTAAAAAACAAAAACGGTGCGAGTTTTTATGAAACTACATTTCACAGTTAACCTACCTATACTAAGTCTATTGTTATTAAATAATTTAAATTTTGTTAGAAATCGATATTTATCGATAATGGGAAAAACTGAGTGAACTGTCAACAAACTACGATCCGCAGTGAAAAGGAAACTATACAAATCTTGTATATTTTCACAATACCTTTCTTTGTGTTACAGGGTACACAAAGTCGAGTGGTTGACATTATTGGCCTGTTCTCTTGACTGCGTTGTACACTCATCTCATATTTACCTGAGCATTATCTGCGAGTTATCATCAAGCCGACATAATTACAAACACAAACACAATATTTACACAAATATGTTGAAAACAAGCGACGAACAAGTCCACATACATACATATATGCCCCATGCCCAGAGTACTTTTAATTGTTCTGCTGCTGTTGCCAGCGAGCTACTGTCCATGCGGGGTACCAGGGGTCCTGGGTGTAGGGTGCACGGCTGCACAAGGGGGGTGCAGGGGAGCAAAGGAGATCGGAGCTCTTCGTTGGCGCTGTGTAAATAATGTTTGCCGCTTTGTGCCTGCCAACTGACTGTTGTTGTCGTTGTTGTCAACACAGTTGGATAATAGTAGATTCAATGAGTGCCTGAAGTCGGGAGCTTGAGTTCTGCCTCTGACACAGCATTTGCCATTGGCTTGTGCGTTGTTGGGTCACAAAAAAACAGATGGGAAAGATGCTCCCTTCCCAGAAAAATCCTAAGATTGTGCAATATCTGTTGTTGGAGCGAATTTAATCAATAGCTTTAGATGTTAACGTAACAATTGTGAATAAAATCTGTAGAGGTGGTCAGATCGCAAGTCCCTCGACTAGAAGATACCCTAAACCCAGCTGCGTTTGTTGTATTCGTATATAAACATTTAAGGACATAAAAAGAGCATTCAAGTATAAATATATACTTCATGGATTCGGAGATAGCTCCTTCTAACTGATACACAGATGAACAATGTATTTTTTTGATTTTAACAATAAAACATCGTTTTAAGAACTAATACTAAAACTAATATTTCGGTTGTTATTATGTCAAATATATGTTGAGGTAGCCCAATTCTAAAAATGTTCTTTATGTGTAAGCTTAATTTTTGTTCAAATGTTCTCATGGGATTATATTGTAATAATAAGGCCCTATTTTTTTTGGGGTCATAAGAAGTACTACTGAAAGTATCTTTAGAAAAGTTAAATAAAGCTAAATAATAAGCAGATAATCAAGATATACTATTAACAAAGAGTTATTATTATTATGATACTCATATAACGTTACTTATTGATGTAATATTCGCAATTAATACAACAATGTCTATTAAATAGAGGTACGCCCACATTACTTTTACGTAATTCAAAAGAGAATCGTTACTTATATTACATAATTAATAACAGTGGCTTTATTGGAATCTTTTGTATTTGATCTAATCAAATTGTTTTTCAAACATAATCATGGCTTGGATTTCATGCAATTGCAGCAGCTGTATCTCAAGTATATAATATATTTGTTATCTGTTCCTAGCCACTGCCCATTCGGGACATGTTGGTCTGGTCGAGCCATGTTGCGTGTTGAGCGTTTGTCATTGGCCACGAGCAACAGCAGCAGCAGCAGCTGCGACTGCCACATTGTCACTTTGCGTGTTGCCGTTGTTCTTTCTACCCGTTCACGATGCGAAAAGAGTATATTGGGCTTGGGTGTAAATAAGGTTTCAATTGAGGTATACTTAAAATAGTACACAGAAAACTAATGGCGTTTTAAATTGATCAAATTCATGTAACTAGGGAGCAGGTAACCCGAGAAAATCTATATCCTCATAATTTTAAAACTAGAATCACCAAATTCGGCATCATAGTTCTCTAAATATCAAGATTAACATTAAAATTTCCGCAAAATTACAAAAATTAATAATTGTACAATTTTTAAATGCTTATGTTATTGTTATACTGTAACGAGTATTGCGCAATCGGTTATATCCGACTGCAATGTTCTTACTTTTTTGCCCTTTGCAAATTATTGTAAGCTTTCGACAATTTTTGAACAGACAGATAAGCTGAATTTGTGCTGTGTTCAAGTTTGCAGCAGGGGTTGAGTTGTTAATAAAATAAAATGAATACTACGTTTTTGTTTGGCTGCTCAGTTTTGCTTGGCCATTTCTGGGAATGAAGTTGCAGTCGTTTCTTGAATAGCGGCGATTGTGCAAAAGATGGGCCAAGCCGAGCAAAATGGCGTTTAACTAAATCAATAATTGTTGCGCAAGCATTCTCAAGTCGATGACTGCGCGCCGTGACGTCAGTGGAGGACGCACACAGGCACACGTACACACAGAAATGTGACACATGCACATTTCCAGGTCAAAGCGAGCCTCTTTTCTGGCCCGCCTACTGTGCCGCGCCAGAAAGTCAAAAAGGCACACATACACATAAATCATAAATTAGAAGCGGCAGCTGGAATGGAGGCGACTCGAGCGCCCCGCAAGGCCGACAACCGTCTAAACTGGCTGCAAAGAATGCGGAATAGTTTGGCAAAGTCGGACAGACAGCCAGCGGGTCGGACAGTTTTCAATTTGTTGCATTACGTGCGACAGGCCTAGGCCTCCTGGCCACAGTCGCTGCCTTGAGGTCTGTGTCTACCCATGCCATGTGTACGCTTATGTGTGTCCGTCTGGCTGCCTGCTTCTTCTTACAGCGCGTAGGTTGCATCAACAGTCGGCGGTCCGTCGACGACGACGTCGACGTCAACATCTTCGTCAACCGCCTGCAGCTCGCCACGGCAACGACCTGTGCAATGTGTTGACTTTTGTGCACTTTTTCGACAGTTTTTGCAGATTTTTGTGTTGATTTCGATGGACGCCCGCCACGCAAATTTGTCACTGATCGTTTCGTGGGAATACGACTGTCGTAAAAAAAAAACCATTAGATTGCTGAAAATATTTCACGTTTCTTTTAATATCATCATTATGACTGGGTTACACCGATTTCCGCATGATTTTAGCCATTAAAGCGGTTCTGCTGAGCATTTAAACAATTTGTTATTTTAAAATGATTTTGATATTCTTAATTGATGTCTCAAATACATAATTACATATTGATGACTATTACTTGATAGCATTTGGTCCGCACAAAAGATAAATTTAAATAAATTTTTTAAAATATTTTTTTTTTCTAAGTGAAACGTAAGATAATATTAAGAGTCAATAATGTTAACTACAGTTTTTAGTATTAATATTACATGTTTATAAACGTTTTACGCTTCTTCACTCTTTAATAACTTTAATATATAACTCAGTATCTATATATATAAGCACAGACTTTACCCTTAGGCTTCTACCTTTTAAAGGGTTGCACGTTGAATTTAACCAAAACAATATTTGACTTGCAAAGGGGCTTTCGCTGATTTAATAGTCGACTGTTTTCATTTCACTTTACTAAAACAACAACAACAACAACAAAAGCTGCCTATCCTGCCTTTCTGGCAGAATGTTTTACAGTTTTGGCTTGTTTGCCTTTGGCCCTAGTTAGAGTTGCCTTTGCTCTTGGTTTAATGTTTGCGCTGTTCGGGTTTATTAATTTAGTAATAGGCTCGACTCTTGTGTCTGTCTCTTTTTGCAGCCGGCTCCCATTGAGGGCTGGCTCGAGGGTGCACTTCAAGGTCACAGAGGCGTGCAACATTTCCACCTTCTCAGAGACAGAGTATCGTGTCCGGGCGTTTGGGCGCATTCAGGCGGCTCCTTGGCCACTTGACGCTCTTTGTCTGTGTAATTTATTAAATTATTTTAACTCGTTAGCTCAACGCCTTTCATGAGAAGACTCAACGCTGGTCCTCAGTCGCCCAACCACTCACGTTATTAGCGCATTTTGTGTAAATAAAAAATTTAATGAGCCAACCGTAGCCTCGCCAGAGCCATTGGCTCGTAATCGTGGGCCCTTAAGCCAACCTGCCACGCCAGCTGCATACAAATTGAGCTATAAGCTTTGGCGTTGATGATTCCCTCCCTATCCCTGGGGTGGTGTTCCACCTCGCCTCTAATTTGCTTGGCATCGACTTGCACAGCCAGCCAATTGACTTGCCATCGATTTTAGCTTACGGCCACGCAACTAGTTAAAAATAATTAATAAATGAAACCAGTTTTTCAGTCGTCAGTTGGCCCTTTTTCTGTGGGGCCCATTGATGAGAACGAATACGTGAGGCTGGCAAACTGCCGCGTTGACCATGGGCCCAGCGGATCCAGCTCATCCTGTGTTCCCGGGCACAAAAGCGGCTACTCAATTGACAATTCTCGCATACTCGTTTAACCCGTAACACGATTGTTGTCGCTCAATTATGTATATTGTCGTCTCTGTTCGAAGTTGTTGCTGCTGCTGCTGCTGCTGTTGCTGTCGTTTCGTTTCGTTTAGTGCCCTTGCCGCTTTCACACTTTATGCATTATTCAGATTTCCCACACGAGATGAAGAGCGGGCACAAAGTTCTGCCCCTGCGCTCTACCTCAGCTGTTGCTGTTCAACATTTCTGGATCCGAAACCACGCATACACTGCTCTCAGATTCAAGTGCTGCCCGACGACAACGTCGTCATCATCATCGGCAGCGCCCTTGATTCCTTTAACATGCTCACACTTTATAATTAATAAGCAGCCAGCGTCGATTTTTTTTCATCTTTTTCCTTTGTTTTTTACATATATTTTTTTTTTGCCATGTTTTTAACCCCAATGCTCTTTATGCGCAACACATTATACCGGGTACAACTTTTCAACATTTGCGGTCATGCGTGGCCCCTGGGCCATTATGCTGCTGCTTCAGGGGCTCGATAAAAAAAAATTAAAACTGGATTCACTGGATTCGTTTTTTGGTTCTGCGCATATTTTAATGCTGTTCATATTTAAATCAATTTTTTCGTACCTTAAGTTTGTAAAAATGAAATGAGCGAACGAGCATGGTACACTATGTTGGTTATAAGACCCTAAATTCCAGCCAGCAATTGTTGCAAAGCGAGTGGAACTAGATTTCGATCGCATAACAAAAGACTGGCGGCTTTGTTGAATGGATCAGTTGGGAAAACTTGAAAAACGCAATATGTCTGTTAAATGTATCTGGAGAATAATACAGTATATATATATGAATAAACATCTTGTATATGTATATTTTTAAAAGCAATTTATATTTAATATATATATATATATTTAATATGCATTTTATTAAAAAAATATATTTTTCTTCTTTTTATACCCTGAACCCATTGAAAATGGGTAATATATATATTCTTGATCAGCATCACTAGCTGAGTCGATTTAGCCATGTCCGTCTGTCTGTCCGTCTGTCTGTATGAACACGCCGATTTCAGAGACTACA